>WOGN01006963.1:0-12119 GCA_015342105.1 Leptinotarsa texana | reverse complement strand
CAACGGAGGATATAGGGGGCTCATTCGACAGAGTGTCGGGGCCTTCTATATCGGGAGGGGTCGTCTACAGTATAATCCATAGCTTCCCTGACCAGTGTTCAGTGAGGTTCAAGATCGCCACTCAACTTTTATATGAATCGGTTGTGGTTGTGGTAACGCCCCACACTACTCCCACTCCTTGCTCTATACATTTAAGAGAGGGGGATATGGCAGCCCAGTCGCATTCACGTGAGAAGCAGATTAGGAGACGAGAAATTCATGGTAATCATATATCGACGTACACCCAGATGCGCCCTGGAAGTATCTACTGATTTAAAGTCTATTTTGTTAATGTAATTTATTTCATTATATGTTGATTTATAAAATAAATAAATCCATTGCTACAATATTACTTGTATCATTTTTGTATTCCTAAGCTATTTATTTAGCGAAGATGTCAAAGGAGTTTTGAAAAATGAAATTATGTCAATGTTGTTGATTGCAACAACTTATTCTGAATGTCACTAATTACCATGTGGTGTGAGAATTAATACAACACCCGATCTTCCAACATTTACATGCTAATGCAGCCCGGCGGTCCTCAGTACCTCGACAGAATCGGGGATGTGTTGGTTTTTATATCTCGAAGATTAGAGGAGAGCTAGATTCTGATATTGATAAAATTAATTTTAGATTAGCTGGAGTAGAAAAATATTCCGTATCAGTCAGGAAAGATCTCATTATGCTTGGGTTGACATTAGTGGAATTTGTAAAAAAGTATGGGCATATGGAAAAGGAATCAAATCGATTCAATCTGATTTGAAAAAATTATCCTCAATAAACTTTCAAACAATTGAGCAAAATTGATGGTGAGAGATGATCATCTGTAAAAAAAAGCAGTATGAAGCTGGAGATGATGAAATTGTAACTCAGTATTTATTACTTCCTAACGCTGAGCAGGTGATAATCATTGATAAAGCTATAACTTTCACGATAATTGTTGCTAAAAATTGGGGTTGTGTTTCAATAGCCAGCTATTGCAGCAGCGGCAGCAGTTGAATCAGCGAAATACATTTGGTGGAGACTATGTGCATTTAAAGAAAAGAAAATCTAAAAGTCAATTCATTCCACGTATGTCTGCCAAACGGTCAAGATATAGGCTATGCGATGGTAGCCTACACTTTCTCAAATCTATTGGCTTGATAGTCCGATATGAAAAATAGTAATAACATGGCGACCACCACCAAAAGTGATAAAGTGGAGTTGTCAGGAAGTTTTTCCTGAACGCAGTTCTCCAGATGTAAAAGTTCTTGAACCTTGAAGTTTGAGTTGTACTGAGTTGAACCTCAGGACAATGAGCAGCAACAGTCCATCGCGTATTCAAGATATGTACCGCTTTTGGTGGAATCAAATGTGCCAAGTCACTTGAATACTTCCCGTGAAAGTATCTATAGAAGAGAGACAAATCTCCAACCCTTCTTCGATGTTGCAGGCTATCAAGGTTTCACGTGATGTTCGCGTCTCAAATCAGGCGGATGGCTCTTTTTGGATAGAGTCCATCAACTTTGGGGTATGTTTTGAGGCAGGTCTCTATACATGAGAACGGTAGTCCAGAAGGTGTGATCTGACATTTATAAAGCATCAAAAGTTGCTGAGGTGTACACAGTTTTCTGGTTCGGAACAGTGTTCCAAGCTTTTGAGAAGCAGCCTTTGCAATTCCAATGACATTTGGACAAACACATGCAAATTCGCTACAACCGATAAGATGGGGGCTTGACGTGAATCAACAAGATATATTGGATTTTGTCAGCAATGTATTCAGCGGTAAATTACCCTTCAGGTATTTCATGGGTTTTGCTGTGGATTATACCAGAGGGGTATTGAATGTCAAGCAAGAGCTCATTTTTATTATTGCACGCTCATTCAAAAATTACTTCATTGGGAAAGTCGATGCAGATTTGGAAATCAAAATAGAATGGAGAATCAGACACATTGTGCCGGAAGACCGTCAGAAACTGAAGATATTGAACCGCATCAATGAAAATTTGAATAATGCAAAAGTGAAGGTATGTGGGACCTCTATGAATTACCCACATTTCTTAATACATCCTCAGATACATGGGCCGTGAGATAACCAAAAGTCTCAAAAGACTTCGATATGTCACCATCGGATTTCAAAGTACCGACCAATCTGAAAATATATCGAAAGTTGTGACGAAATTTATACTTACAAATGTTAATAATACCCAACTATCTCTAAACTCGAAAATATACCCATATGAGCGTTGGAATCTGGATTTTATCAAAAAGTTAGACTCTTCATCCTACTATGTATATGAAAACTTTCAACGCAGCTACTACAATGAAGCTATGAGTGATCCGATGATTGATATTGGTAACTTTGGCAACACTCTACTATTTATTACTGACTGCTCCTACCAAGCCGATGCTATGAAGTCATCTACTGTCGACATCAAATTAGAATTTTTCTGTCTTTTATTGACCAAACAATTAGATATAGATAAATATGGATTGACACATGATTTTATTAATGACATATATAACAAATTTCAAATATTCACAACACCATTATTCAAGATTCTTCCGGTTGTGGGTTGTGACTCTGTGGTTCCAATTGATATTTCTCTGTGATATTCTATGGAAGGTAGACGAATATGTCGTGAAGGAAATTTTTCAAGTCTGCTTCAATTATTAGCTCCCAGAAATCATCCGAATTTCTGCTTCCATACGAATATTTATGGAACAGTGCCACACCAAGCTTATACTTTTCCCACCTATTCAGCATCATAACATACACTCAAATCATAGTTTGATAAATGAAGAGCATCAAAACTCAAGTTGGCTAATTCCCAAGCCAACCTCCTTATTGCAGAATCCAAATTTACTGCTTCCGGCCACTCTTTGGCTGAATATTACATCCACATATTTTTAGGAGAAAGAACTCCGAAAATACGCAAAATGCATTCATCGATTTGTAAATTATATTGCAAAAAAGCTCTCACTTGAAATTTGATTATGTTGGAAGCGCGGGAGCTAATCCATAGTTTACATTAATATACCATATTTCTACTATTTACAAAGATAGTGAAGTTATATTCAATCTAAAATATCGACTTTGAATAGTGAGCGAGCGGGTTATGGCTCCAGGATAATCCTGAGAACTTTGACCCATATATGTTAAAATGGATTTGGCTTTAGATAAAGTCACTTCGTAAATCATGTCTTCTGTGAAATGTTCTCTGACACGTTATGGAAGCCATGATTTAAAAGATGTATTATTTTCCTCATCCAACAAAACTACTTCAATGGATTTACCAGCATCGACATCTTCTCAATTGTATAACCTTTATCGATAGTCAAAGATATCAAAGGCTTCTGCCCCATAGCCTCAGTTCATTGAATTATTGCAGAATTGATCTTTTCGATATTGAATTTCAAATGATCCATTTCGAATATAGTGAAATTATGGTATGGAAACATAACATATAGTCACCTGGATTGCTGTGACGTAATACTCTCTGTCACTTTGCAGCACTACTTTCACTCGTTTATTCGAGTACTTTGGGTTATTCAAACTGAATGTGGAATGGTGATCTTTCGAACATATACTGAACTTGGTTGAAGAAGAGGGGAGTGATTCTTAACCATAAGCTGGGTGTCTGGAACACTACTACAAAGTAATTTTGTGTGACGTAAATGAAGGTCATTCAGGGTCAAACACAAAACACTACCTCAAAGTCATTTTGGCTACGTTGTGCCGCGTAGCTTCAAAACCTCAAGAAAGCCGAGGAACTGTCTTGAGGTCAAAGTCATTTTGTCGAAAATATGAGAAGTGAATGACGGTTATTCAAGGTCATACACAAAAGACTACCTCAAAGTCACCTATTCTGCGTCCTGTGAAGTAGGTCAAGGTAGTTCAATGTCAAACTCTAAACTCCTTCTCAAAGTCACCCTGGCTACTTCGTGTGACGAAATTAGATGTCATTTCAAGGTTGAAAGTGGTGGTAGGGGGTTCTGAAATCGGCATAAACCAACTACTGTCAAGACAGTTTTCACACTATTCATTTCCAAGAATTCAAACCTGTTGATAGTTTCGATAATGAAAATTCGAATATCTACATGATTATATGTAGATATTCCACATATTTTTCTGAATGATTTTTGATTATTTTTGTTGAAATAATTGAAAAACGATTTTTAAAACGCTCTTTTCATTTGTTTGAATAAGGAAAGCAGAAGTTGTTAGCCAGTTTTCTAATTGAAAAAATAATAGTAATTCGGAGTTTTATTTTCTGGAGTATTAATAGACAAAGAGTAATATTAATAACATTGTTCATTGAATCAGGCGAAGTGATTTACTTATTTGACATTGTTATTTATAATAAGTTTGATTGAAGTGTTTACATTGAATTAATGGTAATCAATTTATAAGAATTTCAGCAGTAACTTGAAGATCATAGGAGAAAAGACGTAATAAAGCAATAAATAACGAGACAAGCAATTGTTACGCACTTGTGATTATTTAATTGAAAACAACTTACACCATACCATATATCCTTCAATCAGTTACTGTGAATAATAGTCAAATAGGCCAGTTAATTGAAGGAAATCAATTACAAAGCCGCCACACGTGTTTCGCTATACAGTAGCTTCATCAGGCGTATTCATAGTGTGTATGAACCCGCCGGATGTTCAATGACACATAATAAAGTAATAATTGAATTGATTATGAATTTTCATCAAGTGTCGCCCAGTTTCATCACATAACAGTTTCATTTGTTGGAACCCTTATACTCATTTTGAAGCTCATTACTGAACATGACTGTTTTCCACGAAAGATATTTTCAACTGGAATTTTCTTACATTTTGTTCACCATTCATCACAAGTCTACGGAAAACACTGCAACTTCTTGGGCTTACTGAGTTTTCTATACATCTTTTCTATAACTCCCATTCCAACAATCTTATACAAATCCTTTGTTGAATGTTTATCATATTCTTGCCTCATATTCTGCCTCTGTCCATTTTTGTATTACTTGAAACTAAAGTCTCTCTTTTCTTCAGGTGTTCTCTCAATGGATAGTATCCAGTGAGTAGCCCTGTAATTATTCTGAGCCGATCTATCGTTTATTCTTCAGTTCCATGTAGGACACATTAATCAGTTGTTTCGTAGCCTGTGTATCCTGAAACCAGTAGAGGGTCAGTTTATTCTTGTCCGCCGCACCTAGAACATTCATCAAAGTTACATTTTGGAAACATCTGCTAATTTCGTTAAATGGAGTGTTAGATTGAAGTCCAATTTGGAACACGAAATTTCCATATAAATAAGTTCAATTGGCGGAAATATGCTCTATGGCCCTATGAAGTTGCTACATTCTCAGAACAAACACTTGATATCCATTTTGTGCATTTAGAAACTTGCGTTTCTAACAACTTAACCATGCCACACAGTCCCTTCGGCTGTGATGAATGATTGATTCTCTACAGCCCCCTATGACTCTAAAGATTGTTTCTTCGCAGCCCCCTATGACTGTAAGGAATATATCTGAAAGACCAGAGCTTCGGAAAGGATACACCGAAATATGTCCCGTGGGGTCCAATAAAATCATTGATATGTTCATTGATATGTTTCATCACACAATATCACGATATTATAGATATACTCAACATTCAAAAACAAGAAGAAAAAATCTAGAATGTTTATTTCATACTTATTGTGAGTTACCAATGAAACACTTTGATTATTGTAGTGGCCTTTCTCACCCTTACACTTTATTGTATATTTCTGGCATTTTAAGTGTTGTTCTGTTGGATCAGACAGAAATAACTCATTTTGAGTTTCACTTCAAGAAATTATCTCATGTATTGAAATAAGAAATAGTCGATGAATTCTATTTGTGATAAAAGACCAGAAGCAAAAAAAATGATTATTACAATATACAGAAGTATTGCTCAGAATGAGAGTAGAATGGTAATGCCTTTTCGATTTTTTTGAATTCTTCCGTTTATTTTTAAAGATGCTCATTTTGAAATATATCATCGTTAGCCAAGGATGAGGGTTTTTTTTCAGAGTGATAGCTATGCTCAACCATGGTCTCGTACATTCCACAACGAGATGGGCTAATTTATCGATTTACTACACACATCACACAAGTATTTCTCGAAGTTACTTTTCGAAGACTCATTGTCAAAATTTAGTTATACGATACATCGTAAAGCAATGCACTCTAATGAATATCTAAAAGCAAATAAACACCAACAGCTAAAACAAATCCACTCGGTGGCAAAAATACTTATTACACATTTAAGAAGGCTGGTAGATAACGAACACAGACAACAACAGTTGAACTCCATCGAGATAACTCAACGAAACCGCAGAAAACCCGAAATACACCGGTCATCAAAACCATACTACCATGTATTGAAGGAACCATTGACAAAATCAGCAGAATTCTCCACCAACACAATATAGCATCATCATTCGTACCAGAACGTATAATAATGTCCATGCTCCGTAATCCAAAGGATCAGATACCACTGGGGCCTCAAGGAGTTGACGAAATACCGTGTCAAGACTGTGACGGCCATATCAACAAGCAAATCAACATACGCAAAAATGAACACAAATCAGCAGTGAGGGGAAAAGCCATCACCTTTTCTTTTTTCCAAGACTTATTGGCGACAGAACACAACATCAATTTCGAGAACACGAAAACACTAGCAAGCAATAAAAACTTCTACTCTCGAACAATCAGATAGGCTACTTAGTAGTATAAACAAGAAGGGAGACGCGCAAAGATTACCAGCAACATGGAGATCCGTCCTATCGCAGGTAATCGGGCCAAAACAGGTGGTCGAGCAGCATAGGTAGTGGCTGCAACCCAGATAAATGGTATCATCCATCCCTGTGAATTGAGACACAGAATTCGAAAACAATCAGACTAGTTCTAAACTCCAAACGTCACCAGAAAATGAAACTTTGCCGAAACGTTGTGAAAATAATCCTTATGAGGATCAAAAAAACATTGCACAACAGCTCATCATACATATATGCTAGGAAACAAACGTTAAAAGGTAAGACCTTGTTAATCCTTAGATTATGAGAAATACGTTTATTCGATTTTCACGTATAGTCAGTGGGCATACTTAAAGACTGGCTTATTCGATTACTGACATATTAGCGTCCATACATTGAAAATTCGAATCAGTTTAACAATGAAATGGAAAAACTGTATGAACTTTGCAACAAGAAAGAGAAATTTCTGGAGGTGAGTTTATTTCTTTTTTTGGTAGCAGGCCAATGCGTGTATTTTCTGGGCGAAATATGACATTGAAGTTTCGTATTTATCAAAACTATGTAATTTGTATCATGTTCTGTTTTAATTGATAGAGCGAAAGATTCGAAAAATAAAAAAAATTGGAAAAACGTGGAAGTGACAGTAGAGAGTAAATTTTTAGCAAGGATATAAAATTGGAAACTGAGCAACTTTTTTTTTGTTATTTTCAAAAATTTCCAAAAAACTGATTTTTTTCGGAATTTTCGAAAAAATGTCAAATTTGGCAGGTTTAGAGTAGTACAGTAGAGTAATATCTGGCATAAGAGTTTATCAAGTAACCTTCGGTGTTATAGCTCATTAGACGAAGTTTGTTCATACCTTTCTAGCTTTCTCAAAGATTCCTTACAGGTGATCATCAATGGTTCTCCCTGGAATTCATTTTCAATCCACGCTGATGTTCCCCGAAGATGCATATTTTTTATAACTCTTTTTGTATTGTACAGTGCATTTATTTAATGCCCCGCCTTTTATTTTTTAAACGGGTCTACTCAAAAAATTGAAATTTGAGATAATGAAATTAATGCAGGCGATTGGGCGCCATCTGAGAAAAAATAAAATAGAGGTTGTTGGAATTGTCAAATGACAGATAAAAAGGAATATTTCTAGAAATATCGATATTATTGTGTTTGTCTTAAGGAAATTATTTAATGTGGAATTGGCCGCGGTGGTAGTACGCCCGACTCATGATCGGAAGATCGTGGGTTCGATTCCCGCTTCGACCAGATATTTTTCTTGAGAGAAATCATCTGGGTGAAGTTGGAATGATTCTGCAATAGTGTTAGGAATCACACGTTAAAAAGGTAAGACCTCATTAGTCCTCAGCTCGCACAAGTTTCTCAACTTCTGAGAGTTGTCGTTCGTATAGGGGCGACAGCTGATTAACGAAAAACATATTTTAAACAGATTTTTTTCCGTCATTTTGTAGTAGGTGAAGATATTGAGTTAATATTCTAGGGTTGTGAAGTGTTCGTCAGGAGCTTTAAATTGATGTATCACAAGACCCCTCTTTCTATTGTAATTTTTTTCCCAGCTGACGCCCAGTCTCCATCTTGAAAGTTCCATCTGCCAATTTCACTTCAAAATAAACTAAAGCGCTCGCCGGATTGACAGATGTGGAGAAGTACTAATAAAATGATAGTTGTCAAATATTTTTTGAAAGACATTTTTTTGTGGAGGACTCAATACTTCTGTTTTTGTGTAGGTATATAAAGCTTTCAACGCTTCGTTAAAAGGTTGGATAAGAGGTACATCGCTTCGCCGATAAAAATTTCATACATAAGCGGTGGTTTACTAATGTATTATTTTTCATTGAATGTGAATGACGATACACGTTTTAATTTCAATTTAACATCGAGTATTCTTCAAAATTGTGATGTAATAATCTGACATTGCATTTACATTTGTCCCTATCTACAACAACGAAATGATTCGATCACAAGCGGTCTTGGAAAAATTGAATGAAAAAACTGAAATGAATTTGAAAAATTAGAGATGAAACTTCCTGTTTTTATACCACTTGTATTTGTAACTAACGTTTCTGCAGTTTCGTCCTATAAGGACATTTTCAAACGGGTTTCAGATGTTGGATGTTTCGGTTTCAACTTCGAAGCCATTTTCTTGGCTTCGCTTTCATTCGTTATTACAGTGACTACAAAAATCGAAGAAAAAACTAGAGGTCTGTATTAAAAAAAATAAGTTGATGATGCAATCTAAAGAATGAAACATCGCATTGCACATTGGTTTATATCAGATTTTAATAAATATGAAACAGTATTGAAAGTTTCTCTGCTTTTTTATGTGACGTTACGCTAAGTTTCTCTGCTTTTTTATGTGACGTTACGCTATACTCTCGCTACACTGAGCTCTGATGCCTGTAGTGTATAGAATTGTGTTTACTATACTAGACATAACCTGGTTTTGCTAAATGAATAATTTTAAAAAATAATTAGATAATTTATAAAGTGAAAGTGCGCAGTCTCCTGCAAAATCAGACTACGTCACACCAACACGTCATCAGTAAGTTAATTATATTTTTATGTTTTATAATTCAAGTGTGCATTTATTTTTCTGTGCATTAAGTTGAATCCGCGTATATTTGGTCTGTCTCAAGGATCAGTAAGTGTAAAATCTACTCTCTTAGTAGAATAAAATGTACACAATTTTCATAGCATATACTATTTTTAAGTTAATTATTATTTAATTTCAGTTTCATTCTTCTGAAAGATAATGCTCTATATAAAATACTTGCTTGAAGAATATAAATTATAAATACGGAGTAAATTCTATTTCAAAATCATCTGATATCGAGTAGCCCGTGAATGTTTTTCTTAATTGTTATTAACAGGAACATTGAAAAATCAAATCGGTAATTTTCTAATGATGCTGGAATTTATATTTAAAAATTTATTACTGATATCCTTAATTCAAGATCTTAATATCTTTAGTAATATTACAGCTAGTCATAGAATCTCTCTGCAGTTGATTTAGTGGAATGTCCACTACGCCACCTGCAAACAGAGCCAGGAAACAATTCCACAAGAATATTCCGGGGTGGAAGTCGGAATAATGAATAGTATTCCGGAGAGGTGCATTGTGACTTGTTCAGGGTTGCCCCTGTCGTCTCATGCAGACCTACGACTTTGTAGGTACGTGTGGCACATACCCGACGGAAAAAGAACAACTAACCCAGCTAATGCTGCGCAGAAAGCTGGAGTGAAACCATCAGGCATCTGTGCAAGGCCTTTCATTCGTAAGATTCGCCACAAGTAACTTTCTATATATGAAAAGCATAAATTAATTTCATTTGGTCAAGACGACCACCAATAGACCGGTTTTGGAGTACTTGCTCCTTGTTAGTACCGAGAAGATCATTTCAAACGGAATGAACCGTGGCATTAGCTGTTCCTTACAGTTTATAACACAGTGGGATTTTCACCTTCTTTCAATGTGTGCAAGAGCTTTGGTTTAAAGGGATTTTAAGACGAACGAGTCATCTTCTGATTTCCTCTCTACTCAAATTTAATTGCTTAGACCTTTCACGCACAAATGAAGCCAACACATTATCTAGATCTTCGATGTAGATTGTCCATAGCTGTATCACACTTTCGGTGTGAATAAAAAGTTTATTCACAGAGGCTGCCGTTTAATGTCGAACACGATTTCATTGCGGATGTCTTCTGTTGAATTCTTAAGCAAGTTGTCTGCCACTTCGAGCATCATCACCAAATAATCATATTATTTGAATTTTTTTATAAATTAATTCAATGGGCATTTTGTTACTGTTTTTGACACATATAGTTTCAAACTGCTATTTGAGGTATGAATAGTTTCCATGACACTCCATCCCAAATTATAAATTATGTAAATATGAGACTGGCTTGAAACATTGAGGATCACGATTTTTCATTCAAAATTTGTCAAATTCGCAACCAATCGTATTCAAAAGGAAATAGAAAAATTACTCAAAGTTGGAGACAGACTAGTAAAGGAGACTCAATTCGAATAACTTACCTTTGATCAAATAATAATAATAATAAATAATAAATTTTCAATGTTATTGATTTTGACTATCTTATAATTTCTGTAGCTTCTTATTCGGGCCATTAATTGAAAATCGGACTTGAATATGGAAATTAAACAAAAATTAAACTTTGAATTCGATATGTGGAGTCAAAATCGATTTTCAAGCAACTTTTTGGTATCTTCAACGCGAAGCAAAATATGGAGAATTAAGGCTGTCGCTTAAGCTGAGTATTGTGAAAAGTGAGGCACATGAAGGCATATGCCTGTACCAAAACTCAAATCTTTGCTTTCAAAAATGACTTCATCTTATACAGGGTGAGTCAACAAGATTCCCTTGGTCCATTGTTATCAGAAAAAGCAAATTTTCGAATTGCTCTATTTTTTTGCAGTCATTTCGACAAATACTATCCTTTAAAATCATTTTCTCGTCTATTAGGTGATTCAGCCGAGCGTGGCCAACCAAAGTTATATTTATCAAATGTAACACCTAGTATATGAATACTTCATTCAATTCCACGTTTTTCTAGCTCTCTGAGGAATTTTTGTTTTCGAATTTTCATTGCGGCATTGCCAAGTTATTCCAGAAAAACCATTTTCAAACAGACATAATTCAACTTTTTCAAATGCAACACCCTGTATTTGTTTCATTCAAATGAAATATTTCAAATTTCCACTACTTTTTTTATCAGAGGTATACTATACGAAAAACAGATATTTTAAAATTATACCCAGTTTTATTAAGTGTTGTAACCACAAAAAATTCATTTATTTACGTTCACTTACTCATAATTTTTTCTATATGAACAGTAATGCCTAAATTTTTATTGAAGAGGAGTTGAAAAGATGTTCAAAATGTCGACTAGTTTTTGTAACACATAATGTCAGGCTTTTTTCAAACGAATTATCTACATATTCCAGCATATCCTCTGCGATTTCCCTGAAAGCTCTAGTGCAGTGGTCGCCAACCTCTTCAATGTGTTGAGCTACTTTGTTAATTTTGGAACAAACAGCGAGCTACTCACACGGAAGCCACGTAACGCAACGTAAATGAAATAATTCACAGTTAATTTATCATTATATGTATTTATTCTACTATTTAACTGGTAATACATAATTCATAGGTATTAATAATAAACTAATAACAAAATAAATAATATTACTAGTACGTACTTGTTCATAGCTACATTCCTACCTATCAAACGAAGGTGTTTGAAAAATAAACACAAACTTTTATCCAGCCACAACGGCATGTCACGTATG
>WOGN01006962.1:0-13186 GCA_015342105.1 Leptinotarsa texana | reverse complement strand
GGTGGAAGAATCATGTCACTTCTATGTAACAAATGCTGAGGAGATCAAACTAACAATTAGAAGTTTCAAAAATAAAAAAACGTCAGGGATAGACTGTACTTTTTCTATATTAACATTGTATTTCTTGGACTTTTGTCAATAAGATGCAAATCTTTTGACAAAGTATAATTTAATTTTATTTCTTTTAACCTATAATCATACTATATATGTGTAATTTCAACACCTACACATTCCTGACTAGGTATTTTTTAGTTTTCCTGATTTCTATTTAATGATTATATTTTATCCTAATTTTTATTTGTGATGCACTGTTTGGAACCGAATTCTATCCCAACATCAAACTGTTATTTTTTAAACCTC
Source organism: Leptinotarsa texana (assembly GCA_015342105.1). Classification (NCBI taxonomy): domain Eukaryota; kingdom Metazoa; phylum Arthropoda; class Insecta; order Coleoptera; family Chrysomelidae; genus Leptinotarsa; species Leptinotarsa texana. Next base: position 12,826 of record WOGN01006962.1, on the reverse strand, counting down.
GACACGTGTTTCGATCACCAAGAGATCATCTTCTAGAAGATTCAAAAAACTTTACTGATTATACATAGCTGTCACTAGACGCCAATAACTTCACGTCTGCCCAGGAAAGTGTCACTTGACAGTTGCAACTTGGCTCTGGGAGAGAGAAACTATAATTTTGTTGGTAAGTATACATTAATCTATTCACAATTCCTTTCTTGATTTGAAAATTCATGTCAATTATTGCAACATTTGTATGAAACCGTAGAAGGCCTAGATTTTTTTTTTGAAATTTTCAATTTTGAACTCGGATTTATTCTTGTGACATTAATCTCAAAAATTCTGATTTCAATTTCGGAACAATAATGTGAATCGGGATCAAGATCAGGTTAGGTTAGGTAATTTTGAAGGAAACATTAAAATTTTCAATTCAGCGTGGGAATTTTTAAATTAAACTATAGAAATTGAGGATAAATTCAATGTTTCATTCAGTGGAAACCCTAATTGATCGGTGGACCAACGGATGAATTCAAGGAGCAATTTATATAAATTGAAGGTGTTTCGCTTTCAAAAATCTGGAGCAGAGCGAGTGAATGCAGATTTTTTCCCACAATTTATAATTTTCTTTTCAAAATGAAAAATTTTTTATAACCAATAATGACTAGTGTTGAAGGAGGCAGTATCACAAATGACTACTAAAAATTCTGTTTGATCCTAGAGTTGATTTTGAGCTAACCGATCACACTTTTTCCCGCCCTTGTAAATACCGAACACTAAGCAGAAATAACGAACGCTAAAATTTGTATTAAACATACTTCGAATTTATAATACTGTGGGTTAAATTATTGTTGCACTTAGCATGGCACTGATTTAACAAATGGAAAACACAAAGAAGCTTTAGGTTTGTTTTGGTTCACAATACTGTACAGTTCGATCATACGCAGTTATTAAAATGTGTTTTGGTTCAGTTAGAATCGTTCTAGTATCGTTTAAAAAGTGTTTTGGTTTTATCCGAACCAATTCGGAACTATTCCAGAACGGTAATTTTGTTCGTACATTTGAGTAGGGACTGTTTAGAACTTCAAATTTGCTCTTGCGCACTAATAAAATTTTTCATTTGCTTTGTGGATTTTGGTAGTAAAGTTTTCTTAATCTCAATTTTATCCATATATTAGTTGGTGTTTCATTTGGTATTTTATTTACAATACTATCTCCGGTAAAACAAAGAAACTCTGAGAATTCATTGCGACCTGTAAATGAGACAAAATTATATATCAACATTATTCTTATACCATAACAGATATACGTGAAATATATGTAGCAATAATAATAATAATTATTATTATTATCACATCTTTCACAATTCCAAAAATTAATTCTTGTCATGTTTTTGTCAAACTCATTAGTATAAGATTACAAAGAGAGGACAATATATTTTCAATTTAATTTTGGATAATCGGAGATAACGTCCTATTACTTTCATTTTTTTACACTTTAATTATATATTTGCTCAACTTAACTCAAAAGTTCAATGATCGATTGTTTATACACTTGTCAGAATATTTTTATGTTTTGGTTTTTTACTTGTTGGGACCGTTCCAGAACTGTTCTGTGACTGTAATGTTCTGCGCATTGATTCGGGTCGGTTCGTTAACAGTTCGAAATACAGAACCCAAACAAACCTTTTGTTTCAGTTTCGTGATTTTATCGTTTTATGAATGATTTGAACCATTTGAAAAATGGCAGTTTGTTTCCGTTTTATTTTTCTACAAAAATCATTATAAAAATGGACAGCAACTTAGAGTTTGTTAATGTTTCAATTAGGATCAAACCTGTATTGTATAAAGATGACATAACTTCATGTTTGAAGATTATCAGCAAACAACCACCAGTAAGAATTTTTCAGAAAAACGGTTACTCAAGCATATTAGATTTTGTAGATTTCACTCGAATTACAGGATTTCTTCGTTTATAGAAATTATTTTGTTACTCAGTCCAATTTTCTTGGGGACATATACTGAATTGAAATCTTTAGGTAGAATATTTTGGGAGCATAGGCGTAGATTACTTATAGGATTAGATATTTCAGCCACTTCTTTCACCCCCTAAGAAACACTAAAGCCCTTTATTTTTATCAGGTGGATGAAAGCCTTTTTCAAATTTAAGTTTGTTTTTTGTAGAACAAGGTATCTGCTTGTTGTATTTAAAGACATTCACTTGCACATTTACTCCAGGTACTGTTTATGATAGATCGATCGCAAACATACAATTTTGACAATATATTTACTGAAGAAGTCAGTCAAGAAACTGTTTTTAATGAAACTGTTAAACCACTGGTGGATTACGTTAAACAAGGTTACAACTGTACAGTATTTGCTTATGGTCAGACTGGAACGGGAAAAACTTACACTATTGGTACAAACTCTAATGTGAGTTAATTTTTATTCAAATATTACAAAATAGCAGGTTTCATGATTTTAGGTGCTGAATGAAACTAATTTTGGGTTAATTCCCAGAACTCTGAATCAGTTTTTTGAATATAACAATGATAGTGACTCCGAAGTTGAAATATCACTCTCCTTCATTGAAATATATAATGAAAAAGTATTTGACCTATTACAGAATGATAATAAGCCCCCTTTGCAGGTTAAAGGTAAGTGATAATGTAGAACTAGCTTTATTTATTTCCATATTGTCCTCTTTGTGTAGGTCTGAAAGCCCAAGGATTCTGCCAAGAAAAAGTTTTTAATTTGTTTGAAGCCAGACATTTTTTGAAAATGGGAAATAAAAATCGACACACTGCTGGAACCAAACAAAATGCTCAGAGTTCGAGATCTCATGCAATTTTTACAATTTATTGCAAAGTCCGTCACAAGTATGTTATTTTCAATTATTATAAAGAAATAACCATTTAAGTTAAAAACAGACTGAACAAGTTAATGGTGAATGGTTGCCAAAACCTTAAACGGTTGTATGAGAGTTATATGTTAAAACGGTAGATGAATTAAAAGGGATGAAAATAAAGTAATACTAATAATTATATTCAAGTATGCATAATCAAATAAAATATATTTTATTTGAGAAATTCTACCTTGTTAATCACTTGCTCGCACAAATATTAACTTCAATAAAAAATATTTTTCAATCCCTATCTCATTTAAACTCTCATTGAAATTGTACCTAACTTCTTGTTACTATAATCTTTTTACTATAAATGTTGATATTAAAAGCAAAATGACGAATTAAAACAATTCTGACAAAATATTACTTCTAGTATCTTTCCAAGGATTTATTTGAATTTCAGGGATAGTGAAACGCTTGCCAAACTGAATCTGGTGGATTTGGCTGGTTGTGAGAATGTTAGGAAAACAGGCACAGAAGGAGATGCATTTCATGAAGGTGTGAATATAAATAAAGGTCTCCTTTCGATTGGACAAGTTATGACTGCCCTGTCGATGAACTCCAGTTTCATTCCTTACAGGCAGTCTATTATAACTTCTATATTGCAAGGTTAAGTAACAATTTGTATTGTGTTCAACTGGCCTAATTCATATTTTTATTGCAGATTCATTAAACCAACAAAACTTTATATCTTTAATAGCCTGCATCAGCCCCTTAACTGAAGATTCAACAGAAACTTTACAGACATTAGACTTCGCTCAGAGAGTCAAAAAAATGAAAAACAAACCTGAAGTGAATGAAATTATAACTCGTTACAAAAAAGAAAATCCAACTTTATTTGTAACATCCAGAACAAGCAGTACTCCTTTCAAAAGACCAGCTCTACCAAATCAGACCCCAAGACCAACGAAAAAATTGAAACGCCTGCCCTTGAATGTGATTGATGAACCCGACCACAGCCCAAGTTTGAAGTCGTTTTGTTCAAATAATTCAAATAGCGTCTCTTCAATATCTAGCACTGCTTCGGCTCTTTCTAATTTAGATCCAGCACAATCAAATTTGAGCCCCGTTATTAAGAAGTATATGACTGCCATGGAATCGTCGCTAATGGGAAAACTAGAACTAGTAATAAAGAGCACTTTGAAAAGACCTGGCAGAGATTCATATTTGACAGAAGAAGCATCGAAACAGGATATTAAAGAAAATATAAATTGTACACCAATGTGAGTATTTGGTAGAAGTGGAACCCCGGGGAAATGAATCCGAGACAACCTAACCAAGTTTATGTCTTCAGAAGATGAGTCAGACTAATTCTGAACTCTAAAACTGGTCCCCATTCATATCTAGCGGGATACACTTTCAAACACTTATCAATAATTTCAACTGAGCCAATCATATAGAGGGCTGTTTCGAATGGGACCTTTTGTCATTGTTCATAGTTCTCATACCGCACTTTGCTATTTCCAGACCCTCGAGAATATCCAAAAACTAATGTCATGTGCCTATCTCAATGATTTCAGATACTTTTCATATTTTGTGTCCATTCTCCAAGGCAGGTTGGACGACACTAGATTTTTCTAGTTTATGAAATCGTTTATGTTCTAGGTGTTCTTTGAAACAAGTTATATTAGTTCACCTATTCTGACCGATGTATTTTTGGTCACAATTCTCATATCTTATTTCATATATCCCTGAATGTTCATTTTCCAACACCTTGTCGTTAGGGTTGCCTAACGTTTGCTGAAGTGATGCTATTTTCACATTCAACTTCTTGAAAATGCGATTCAATCCGTTGTTGTATTTTGATTCGTGCGGAAGGACAATGAACTTCGAACCAATGTTTTTTTGAATAATTCAAAGATTAATAAAGATGCTCTCCTAATAAACTTATCTACTATATTTGCATTATACCTGTTGCTTTCTGCTAAGACCCTGATAACATTGTTCTCAATATATTTTAGGATGCCTTGGAAAGAAATACAAAGCGAAGTTTCAAAAATTGTACGGTCAGAGATAGCACAGTTGACTTCAAGAAGCACTAGGGCTGCTAGTAGTCCTATAGACGTGAAAGAAAACCTTGATAATATCAAAAAAGTATTGGTAAGTTTGTCAAACTGTTGTATTTATTTCACTTAAAGTGCCTCTTGAAGAATTATGGAAGTCCTTTGGAAGACAGCATTGGAACTAATTATAAGTCGAATACAGAGGAAAACGTTCAATTCAAAATTCCTGAACGGCCTGTTGAAAAAAGAAAAGGGAAGATTCAACGTACCCCATCCATTTCTCCTATAGAAGCTGTAAAAATCAGACGCAGTATTAGATTGTCTATGAAGAAATCCAATAATAATAATTCTCAACAGTTTGACCTCTCGGATGTAAACTGTTCCCTGGAAGGCTTTGAAAAACTGGAAATGAAAAGCAAGTTTAAAAATGATTCTTTAGAGGACTTTTATCAGGGAAAAAGAAGAAGCATTCGATTGAAACATCAAAATGAATTGAAGGATTCAAATGAAACCTTCAAGAATTTCGACTCTATCACCAAAAAAAGGAATCTCAGAAAACCAACCATTTCAAATACACCAATAGGAAAGAGACTACTGAAAGAAAATGGGTAATTTGATGAATATTCAGTACAAACAATTTTTATAAATCAATTTTTAGGAAAGACAGTCCCTGTACAGCTCACACGAAAATAGTTTTAGATACTCTAAATACGGGTAGTTTGAAGGAATTGGAAAAACTTCATTCAGTTGGTGTCAAAACTGCTCAACAGATAGTGTTATTCAGGTAATTGATTATAGATTACAACAATAAATGAAAGATTGCCGATTTTATTTTTTTTAGAGAAATCAAGGGCCATTTGAAAAAAATATCCGATCTCTCAGGAATGCCAGGATGGGGTAGCAAGAAGTTTGAAAAGTTTGTGGAACAGAATTTTTTAAAGAAGGAACTCATTTGATCGTGGAAACCTGTTACAGTCTAAGTCTAAAGAAAACCGTACCAAATACTATTGTTCATTCATGAGGTTTATTGCGAATGCAGAGTTTTTTGAATAATGTACATTTTATATATCTGTAATATATGACAAGTTTGATAGAAATGTGTTGGATTTCGATTTTAATAAGTATAGTGAATGATTTCATTGCAACACCAGGTCAAACAGTAGATGTAAGAAAATATAATACTTAAATATAAACTAAATATACATGAAAAAGTACTGCTGTTCCATCTAACCTTCGAATACTTCTTCATTTGGAACTTCATCCAAATTCAGAGTTTTCTCAATTATACAGTACAACCAAAGTTAACCGAAATAAAGGGGAAACACCGTTTCGAACAAAAAATTTTTTAGTTAACCCATTAAAACAGTTTTCTACTGGTTCAAATTTGCAGAAAAATATTTCTTGACATCCTAGATACCTAGATTGTGTTTAGAGTTTCTACTACACCGACTATGATGGCATAACGTTATGACTTGAAAAACCTAACATTATTTAACCTGAAGATGGCAAAAGTGCCGATATGTATGCAGTTATGACTAAAACAATCATTTTCATAATAAATTTCAATATAATCCGAATCCCTGAGAAACAACTATCAAACTATTCTTATTTTACTTTCAGTTTCATTCCAATCCTGTTTCAGATTAAAAAATTTCTGTTGATAATTCATTAAATACAATTTTCTCAATTTTGCTCATTATTTTACAATTTTTATTAGCACAGCTTTTTATACTTTCTATTTTTTTCCTGTTGATTTATTATCTTCTTTGGATTGAAATACCAAGAGCTCTGAACAGTTCTAAATCAGATTACTATCACTGTTATATAATACTATTGATAGAATTTGATTTGAAATAAAATAATAAATCAAGTTGTTAACTACATTCTGACATATATTTTGACGTTTCGGTTTTAATTGTCAAGTGTATTTTGCTCTCATTATGTATGGAAAATTAAGAATAAAGCCTAAAGCAACTTCATTAATTCAACCAAAAACACAAATTTTTAAAAGAAAGATAAAGCAAGAAAGATCTAGTACTCCTCAAAGATGGTCTCGAAGAATCAGATCTCTCCCTCCTATTCCCATAAATGTGTTGAAAACGAGAAGACGTCCAAGGACTAAATCGTTGACAGAAAATAAAGTCACTTTGTCAAAATTGGTATTGAAAAATAAGCAAAAGAAATTGTGAGTATGCTCACAATTGTTCACAATGTTTGTTGAAAATATTTTGGTGTTCTTGATTTACCTTCGTTCATAACTAGGGCTGAACAAAATAGTTCAGTCTTATATGCGTAAAAAAATTATATAGTTTCACACGTATTGTGGTATTCCAATTTATCAAAAGTCCCCAGTTTTATTTTTTGTTATATTATTTTGTTCAAATATAAAAAGAAATATCACCAATTTTTGTAGCATTTCAAATACTTCATCAGCCAATGATAAGGCTACAAAATTGCAATTGATACTGACCTCAAAATTTGAATATAAAACTTGTTCAATTTTTTTTGGTTGCGAACTACTGTTTAAAAACTTTTTCAGGCATAGTGATGGAGACAAGAAAAGTCAGAGAGTTCTGAAAAACTGCACCCCTCATGATTCAAAATCTCTCGAAGTACTGAGAATAGTTCCCGTGGTAGTTTACATAAGGGATAAAAAGGCAAAATTCAAGTCGTAAGTTTAGTAATCTTTGTAAAACTTATGAAATGATATCATTTTCTTTGCAGCCTTTCAGATGATGTGGAAATACAAATTAAAGAAAAGTGCAATTCCCAATGTTTTAATAAAACTCTGAGAGAAAACATATTTCAACAGAAACTTCGAAAAGAATGCTGCAATTTAGAAAGAAAATGGTCTAAGAGACTCAAGAGTTTGCCTTTCGAAACTTTGGACATGTAAATGAACAAAAAATAAATAAATACTGAACACTATTGAATTCATATTGGTAAGTTTTCTTATCTGGGTTCGCTTGTATGTATTAAAAATAAATGGATTATCATCTTTTAGTGATTTTTCTGTTGAAAAAAGTCGACTAATTTCTAGCAATGTTCAATATTCAATGTTGGAAATGTTTGCGATTTACAGCAAATATATTCAACATTATATAACAGGTTCTAACACACACACAGTCGAAAAATTAAATGAGTGTGAAAACCCTTCTTCTGAGATTACTTTAAAAACAGCAATAGTGAGCCCAGATAATAAGACTTCATTTCATACTGAAAATCACACTTTCCAACTTCTGCTTAAGCCAGCTGTGTAGTCGAATAAAGTAGGATTTTTGAATTCTCCTTTCATATCCATGAGGTAGTGAAAAGAGTGCCCCCTCACTTTAAGAGCAATGTGTGACTTGGCAGCTTGTCTAGTATCTTTGGAACTTAAATCGCTCAGATTTACTGTGAACATTCGGTTTGTCATAGTTGGTGTGTAAGTGACAATTGTGATTTGTTTACCTCCCTTTCTAAGGATCAGGTATTTTACCGATCTTAACGAGTACAGCCAAGTGAAGGAAAGAATTCCAAATCCTAAAATAATTCATGATAGTAAACAACAAATCCTCTTGATACCGTGACTCACCAACAAGAAATGAAAATGTGGCTATGCCATTTCTATACTTATTTTCTCCTAGGTTTATCTTTTCCCACCATCTCTTTTGCTCCCTATCTGTTTCTTGTACTGGAACATCTCTCAATGTTTTCAAAGAAATAATAGACAAATAGGTCCAGAAACCAAATTGACACATTGCAAAAATATTCATTAAATTAAAATATCTTGAATTGTGGTATTTGTACAATATTACATCTTTGGTTACATTTGTATTTACATCAAGAGATTTTGTACACATTTTCACAGTCTTTATGGAGTTGCATTTGAGCGGTATTTTTACAAAAGCTAATTTTCGTAAAAAACTATAGACTCCCAACATGTCTTATGAATTTCCTTTCCAACTATAAAATTTACAAAATTTAAACAAGATTCTAGGTTATTATTTATTATTAGATGTAGATAAAGATCAATGACGTCATAATACAGACTGACTATTGGAGAGAGAAAGTCGACTCCAACAATTAAAAACATGATGAAGAGATTCACGTTCTGGCATTTACGTCACGATGTTTCACGTGTTGCATATTTCCATTGCGAAAATTTTAGGATTAGGTTAATTGCTGTGATGCAGTGGCCAAAAAATTTGAGATTGTCGGTGGAATATATGTAGCAGTGACGTTACGACTAGTTTATTATCATATCTATGATAAAGATAGAAAAAACCCTGGTGTTTAAACTGAATAGCTTTAGTTTGTAAAACACTCTCGACGCTGGCAGATTGGCTAAATGCGCCGCACGGAAGCAATAGCCAAGAAAATCTAGAGAGAGAGAGAGACGCTGGCAGATTGACCTAAATTTGAACAATTTGTGATATTGATGACTTATTTATTTTGTGGAAATTCATCTTCAATTAGATATAGGAATAAAATACTTTGTCTTATTTCCACTTACTTAAATTTTGGTTTTTAAAACATTCTCAAGTAGCGCTAGAACACTTGAGAATGGTGTAAAAACCGAAACCTTGGTCGTATTAATATCAATACATCAGGTAAGTGGAAATTAGACGAAGTATTTTATTTCTATATCTAATTAAATTTGAATACTTGCTGATAGACGGAACAAGAATCGTTTTCCGAATGCAAACTCTCAAAAGTCGAATCTTGTGCGAGCTAAGAATTAACGAGGACTTACCTTTTGAAGTGTGATTCCTATGTAACTTAATGTGGAGGTTATTACGTATGATTTATAATAGTACACTATTGAAACTTCTTAACCTTGCTTATATGTACTGATAGTACTCAAAATGCACTATGGAAAAGCTACTGTGTTAGTGAAACAAGTCGTGATATATTTCCTTAAATAGAGATTGTGGAGATCAAATCGTAAGGTGTAGTTTATGCAATTACTATGCATACAATTAATATTGTATAGACAGCCTCAAAGGGAAGATAGTGCACAAATTCTGGAATTGAAAAACAAAATGAGTAATAGAATCATTATTACTTCCAGTACCTGACAAAATAAGGTTTTTACTGTGATCCACATTCGTGATCCAACATCAGACAGCGCAGTTTTGACACGCCATAGATTTCATAGGTGGTGCTAAGCTAAACTACAGATGTATTGATGAACTCAACTATTCAGGATAAGCCTGAGTAAGTGAAGGCAATGACACCCTACCTAACGAAGTTATCATCTACGGATTCGACATTTGATCCATGGTTATCAAAGTTGAACTGGATCCCAAAACAATGCGAATGCATTCCCCCAACACCACTTTTGAGACCTATGCCAGAAATGAAACGTTTTCGGTGTATTAGCCATATATGCCACCCACATTACTGAATATCCCATTTAGTTTCGATATTCTGTGCTTCTCACAGATACTCAATGTGAAAATCAACTATTCTATTGTGCTCCATGGTTCAACTTGTGAGTTGTCAAGTAATTTAATACAGTTGACAGACACTGCAATCCGTTGAAAATTTTAAAACTATGGAAACAAATAAAATTAAACAAGATTTCCAGACGAGTAGACGCCGATCTTTATTCGATTTCGAAAATGATAATGTGAAAGCTGCATATAAATTTCCAGAAGAAAAATTAAATCTTGTACATCCAGTGGAGTACATCGATAAAGTTAGAAATGAAATAGCTCAGTGGTCCTTAAAACTTCGGGAAACCCTCGATGAAAAGCGACAGTGGAAAGAGAGGGAGAAATTTGATTCAAAAAATAAGATTTATGATGAAAGCATTTTGCAAACTGAACAGAAAGATTTTATAAAGTCCATAAACATTGATGGATATTTGAGGAGAGTTCAAGACTTTTCTAATAAAATGATTATTCTGGATAGAGTGTATGCCAGTCTTCAAGAAAATGAGCCCAAGTTGATCATTTTGGATACTCAAAGAAGAATTGAAGGTGAAATTTTTTCAAAACGTTTCAAATGAAGAGTAGTAGTTCTGTTTTCTGCAGCATTGAAAAACATTCTTTGATGTACATATGTACCAAAATCTGTCTCATTTGGTTGATCTTTTTTGAAATAAATTAATGTTGACAATGATTTGATTATCAGAAACATTATTACGAATTCATACATTTAAGAACTGTACTGTTTTATTTTTATTGTATTCTGGAATATGGTGTTGACACTAGATCCTCTTAGATACAAATCAGAAAATACAAGCACTCCTCAAATAGATATTGTTTACAAAAATCACAACATTCCTCTATGAAATTCAAACTGAAAGTTGAAACAAGTTTCTTCATCAATAGTCAAATTTGATTTATTAAATATAGGAATCACATGTATTGTAATCAGTATGGAAATTATCAGAACTGTATTACAGCAACAAATATCTGACACTTGCAGTTAACAAACTGTGACTGAAAACTGTATCGAGAAGAGATAGGTACGTACAAAGGGTGTTTATTTTACAAAAGAGAGCTGTCAGAAATATTCAAAGAGTAAGTAGACGCACGAGCTGTAAAGAACTATTCAAAATCCTAAAAATTTTAACCTTACCTTGCATTTATATTTACCAGATACTGATGTTTGTAAAATCAGACAGACAATTGTTTGCTCCATTGAATAGAAACAAATACAGTACAAGAAATTCAACTTTATTGGAAATACCAATTCACAGACTGGCCAGGACCGAATCAAGTCCTTTTTATATGGGTATCAAATTATTTAATAAATTGTCAACTCATGTTAGAGAAATGTCGCTGAGAGAATTCAAACAGTATGTGAAACAACTTTTAATTGACAAAGCCTATTACTCTGTTGATGAGTATTTGAAAGATCCTATGTAATGTATAATTGGTTAATGACTTCATGGGTTGATTAGAATGCCAACACAATTACCAAATGTGGCTCAGTTCATAATTATATTTAATTTTGATGTACCTAAGATTTCAATCATATAATCGACTGTTTCAATCAACGGGGTTTTCTATCTATATATTTAGATTTTATTTTATCTATCATATTTATTTTTTATTTTTATTATTGACTTGTTCTATGTCATGTTATGATCGTTATGAACGAATAAATATTATTATATTATTATTATTATGCTTGAAGCAGTTAGAGATACATTACTACAACTAAGTTAAAACAATAATAATATTAGTAAGTCACTTATATCTGGGTACTCTGATTTTATTGGCCCCGCGGGTATTGTGTTCGTGGACAGTGAATTGCAGAGCTAAATTCGGCAGGTTCTTATGTATTTCCAGTAGTGTGCTCAAAATAAAGAGAGATGGAAGGGTCATAACTTTCAGTGCTTCATAAAGTGGTCTGCATGTATCACGATAATTAGCGTTGGAGAGAATTCTTACAGCCTTTTTTTGTAGTATGAATATTTTTAGTGCTGCTGTTAAGTTTCCCCAAAGCAGTAAACCGTAATCAAGATGGGTTTGAAAGAGGGAAAAGTAGAAGGTTCGTAGGGTGTATGAATTTGTTACGGGCCTCAGTTGGCGGATTATAAAGAGTTAGCTGGACAATTATAGGCTTAGTTGACTGACATGGTTTGACCAGGTGAGTTTGTCATCTAGGACAAGGCCAAGCAGTCTGACATTTCTGTCTTCTTGCAGAGATGTATTTGTGGTTACTATTAATTGCTGGAATTTGTCGTTGTTTAGTTTGAGTCTATTCGCGAGAAACCAAGACTCGGCTTTCTAATTAATCAGCCTTAATCCCCTCTTTGATTAGATATTGAAATTAACATCAAGTACATCAAATAAGAAATATTGATAGATAGATTTTATTTAAACTGCATTCTAAACAGGTTTACACCCGATTATATGTATACATATAATTATATATATTTTTTTTTTAATGATGCAACTGGTTTTCCTTTATTTTCAGTATTTTAATATTAAATTTCACAAAGG
>WOGN01006961.1:0-12121 GCA_015342105.1 Leptinotarsa texana | reverse complement strand
GCCCTGACTGATATTCCGGATAATGTTAAAATCAGTTAGATGTACACGTAATTGTTCATTTAGGATTTTTTCCAAGCACCTCAATAAAACACACAGAATATTAATGGGTCTTGAGGATGGGCGAATTTAGGTAAAGGCCTGACGACAGCACGTTTCCATACCGATGGGTAAACGCTATTTTCAATAATGTAATTGCAAATATGGCGTTAATAGGGCAGAATATCAGGACAACAGTAAAGCAACATTTTGATGCTAACGTGGTTAACACCAACCGCATTGGACTTAATTGAAACCAAATGTTTTGTAAATTTGTGATTCATCTACGTTGGATAAGTTGAACTGTTCAACATATGGTAAAATATTGTTTTTTAAGAACTGCATAATTTGTTCATCAGGAAAGTGTTTAGTTTCTTGATTTACAAAGAAATTATTTATTTCATATGGGTTGCATAAGTGATTTGGTATAACATTTGATTTTTTTCCATAGACGCCTATGTTATTTAATTCTTTCTACATGTTATTATTGTTTTTTATCTTATACTCTAGATACCTCTTTTTTTCGGCTCTTACAGCGCGGTTAACCTCATTTCTCAACAATTTATAATAGTTCCAATCCCTCAAACTTTTGAACTTTACTTGTGCCCTAATTCGCAGTTTTATCATTTCCTTCAAGTTATAAGTTAGCCAAAGTGCTTTCCTTTTTGAAATTCTCACAGATTTTGTGGTTTCATGAATATTAAACAAATTAATAATGCAAACATTCAAAATATTCACTTTTTGATCCACGTTTGGAGCCAACGAAATTGGAGAGAAGTCAGTAGATAAGAGATCGTTACGGAATTGTACCTCGTTCAAATTCTGAAAATCTCTATACTTATATAAATTTAGTTTTTATATTTTTAATTTCACAAGATACTAAGCAATGATCTGAGATTAACGAGTAATCCTTCACCTTATGATTTGAAATATCCAAATTTCCATTAAAATTTATCAAATCAAGTATTTTACTCGTGAGATTTCAACTCCTCTTCAAGAAACTACGAGAATGGCGACAAAAATAATGTTTGTCCCCCTCTTCAAAAATAGGTTTCATTATTCCAACTGAATACTATTAACTATTAGACAAAGAATATACTCATCCAGCTAATAACTAACTGGAGAAAAGATTTTGTTTTGTACTACATTACGAGTTTGCTGATGTAAATAATATCGATGAAGTCACGATGAACGCCTTAGAATACCATGCAAATCGTACCATGTAATGGTAGAGCATAACTTATTAGAAAAGTGTTCTGATCAATTTTTATATAATGATAATATCTCCCGTATTCATACGTTTTTAAATATTGAGCACCAGATATGTTGCACTGAATTATGCAGTTTCACCTGAGTCAACATAATAGTAATTAGTATTTCACAAATACGTTTGCAATGTTTATGCATCGATGTAAATCATCTCTTGCATTGCATGGTTATTGAACACTCCAATGTGAAAGGTTCACGCTTGTTTAACATATGGCTGAAAATTAATATAAATATCAGTTATCCACGAAATTTTTAAACCTATAATTCAGATAAGGTATTTGAGTAACCCATCATGGATACACGATTCGTAGATGAATTATTTCTAGGCATGGATTTTTCATAGTAAGTTATAGTTCAAACAATATGGTAGAGATCGTTATAATAACAGTATATCTCACAAGTAGAAAAGATGTGAATATATTATTATTAGTTTTTTATCAACCCTTTTTGGGTATTTGTTACCTTCCACAATCTGAAAAATATAAAAATTATAAAACTAAAAAGTTAGCCCTTGTATACTTGTATAAAGCTCTCCATTATAATTTTTATATTTTTCAGATTGTGGAAGGTAACAAATACCCAAAAAAGGTCGATAAAAAACTGATTTTTCCTCCACAAAAAATGACTTTCGTTGAATATTATTCCTAACACACTCAAAAAGCTATATTTTCCATTCTAAAACACTTTGAACTATTCTGATGTGAATATTACGTTTTAACAAGTTCGGATGAAAGTTAATAATACTATTATTTCTTTTCAGAGTCAATCCGGTGGCTAGTTCTTCTGCAGGAAAAAATCCTCGAAGGTAAGATAACATAAATTATTGACCTCCTTTTTTTTTGAGAAACTTCACGGCAAATGTTACTAACTGGTGAACTCCAAAAATAACTGATCTCAAACTTTTTTCTTTATGATCTCTCCAGATTTATGAAACATAACTCTCCATTCAATGAGTTACAACTAAGAATCGCATGGCTTCCAGATCTCTCTTTCTGTTTTTGATGTTGAAATTAATTTTCACAAAATGAACAATATATAAGTGCAGCTTCATAAAAATTGGTGAGAAATTTAAAAAATTAATTTTTTCGTTCCTATCTCAAATAATTTTTTTTTGTATTTGAGAATGACACACAATATTTTCAATATTCTACCACGGTAAAAATCAACACTGTGATTCTACTTTATAGATGTCTAAATATATTTCAACAGAGTTTAATTTTGAGAGAAGATAATGAAGTATAAAACATTGCAAGACTGACATATTTTAGAATGAGGTAATCAAACTACAAAATATTATCCAACAAACATAAGAAGAAATCAACAATGAATATAAAATATAAAAATAGAAACACTAATTTGTAAAGAAAATTTGTTGATACTTGAAATAGAAAAATAATATAGATTAGAAAAATCAAAATTATTTTGCATATTTGGTAACACTTTACTACAGTATTTTGACTACATGATAGCTTATTCAGGCAGTTTTAATTACATAACATTAGGCTGTTGCACAGTATTGCATTTTGCACTGTTTTGTGAAAATTTCACAGTAAAGCATTATTGAATATGTTTTATGGATATTCATCAAGTGTCG
The DNA here is from genome assembly GCA_015342105.1 of Leptinotarsa texana. Lineage (NCBI taxonomy): Eukaryota > Metazoa > Arthropoda > Insecta > Coleoptera > Chrysomelidae > Leptinotarsa > Leptinotarsa texana. Next base: position 9,222 of record WOGN01006961.1, on the reverse strand, counting down.
GTCAATCCCATTACATATAAAAGGATTTAACACGGAGAATCATCCTCAGGTAATGACTGACTTAATCCCAATACTTGAAGACTATTTAGTTACGCCTGTAGGGTCAAACAAGCCGTGCTATTCCCAAATTGCTGGTTTCTCCTTGCTGAATGCTCTTCTTTTGCTAGCTAATCTTTACCTTCAACAGCCTCTTGGTTTTACCGATGTATCCGTTAAATGCGGGTCTTTCAGTGAGTGTGTACAATTGGTGTCTTGGCTTGGAGGTACGGATTGTGGGTCTGGATCTGAAGAAGGCTCTCATGTTCTAATGTTGAATAAAAAAAAGTTATTTTCCTAGCATTCACCGTTCATATGGAAGTATTTATTTTGAAAGGACTTTTTCTTTTCATGTAATTCAACGTTCATGTGCAAGTAGTTGTTTCCAAAGTTTTGACCAGAAACAAAATTCTTCTTTCTTCAAAAGTTTCCCACATTTTTTTAATGATGGAGAAGTAGAAAGCCAAAAATCTTTTTTTTGTATCAAATAGTTGCACTTAGATCCATTTTTGCTTAGCATCTTCAACATTTCTTTAGCGTTTTACTGTAGAAGTTTCTATTTCTTGTCCTCTGGCTGTCTGTTTTAACAGCTTCATGAAGTATTTCTTCTTTTAAAAATCCGTTGATATGGCTCTATTCCTTGTCGAGTCTGTCATTGGTGTTGCAAAGACTGAGTTCATGATCAATTACGGAAATAATCATAGTATGTATCATCGTACTTGAAAAATGCGCCAAAGAACTTATACTGGTTTTTTGTGGGCATTTTCAAATATTTGGAATGCTTGCCTGGTTATCTCTGGTGCAATTAGCACTGTACCGTCAGCGGCATGTAAATCTTTCAGAAGCTACCTCTTCTTCACATCTCTCTGGAGAAGGCTGGATGGACAACTGTGCATATTACCAATTGCACAAATCAGGCTTAGGAGCATAGCAGACAACAACATTCTGGAAATGACCTCCGTTTTAGTGCCTCCAAATGTTAACTATGACCTATTTTTTTATAATCCCAATCCCGAGGAGAGAGTATTGGATTTCCTGGGAGGACGAAATACTAAGAGCAAGTAGCTGTTGGTTCACAGTTGCATCAAAAACATCTTCTAGTTTTGATGTATGTGTATACAGTTGCAGATCTAGGTCAGAGATATTAACCTACTCAGGAACCTATGCGACATTTGGACTTACCTACCGATCTATACAAGGTATCAAATGCGTCTAGTTTGCTGTTTCCATACGTGAACGTATATCAATCAGGCTCGGGGCTTCTTGTGGGCTGTTTCAATTTTTTTTTGACTAACTGATCTGAATATTTCAATCCTATTATTTTCTGTTTTTCAATGAACTTAGATCTTAAATTTGTTCAATACTTTTTTAAGACTGCGTAACCAGTAACATTGCACATTATTTTTGTCTATTACATTGTAATACATTCAACATAGTTATTCTACTTTCTTTATTAATATATTGTTCTTGAATTTGCTTATTTTATCAATTTGCTGGTAGACAAATGAAAAATATTAAATAGTTCACAGTTTTAACAACAATATCGGTAACAACAAATTCATTTAGCAGTTTGGAATGTTTACTGCAAATTAACTTCTATACGAACATTGATTAGTTAGAACATAACAATTAATCCTTTCTTTATGTATGCGCATGCGGATTTTTTTTTAAATCGAAATTCTTCTCATGATATACATTCTTTACTTCATGTATTTGTGAAAATGATACCAAAAATTATTCAGTTCATGGAATGTTCTTTGAAAATTGCACGATGTTATGTTGTAACTTAAAGCTGACAAACTCAGTTTAATTCCAGATAAGATATAACTGTTTTGACATGTTTATTATGTTTTCTTCAATTTCAGGAATAGGCAAATTTAACTGTTAATTTTCAAACAGGCAATCAAACAGACTTTTGCCTGTTTGACCGAATAAAGACATAATTTAAATTGTGTTTCTGTGCCTAAAAACGTGTTTTAAATACTGATAGTTCGCTTTAAATATTGACATGTGCGGTTTTTTTAAGGCTGGACGAGTTTATATTATGAAACTTACCCAAATTCTAAGTTTCTTGTTATTCTTAAAAAATGTTGATCGAAAAATCTGAGGTAAGTGAGTTACATATTCTGATAGTTTTCGGTTATTGGTTTGTTTGGAAAACAGTGAACATTCTTTAACAGCTTATTCTTGAATGATCATCTACCTATCACACTTCTACTATTTCAATCAGTTGTTCTGCTTATGAAAGTCGTTTCAGTATTGATTTCATCTCCAATTTCAACTGAAGACAACTTGATTATTTATTTCTGTGATCGTTTGATAATCTGGTTGGTGTAATCATTTTTAACTAGGCATAGCTTATTCAGTTTTTTTCATTCACGAAAATACACCTAAACAGATATATACGTGAAATTGAAGTAACTAACTAGAATTTCACTTCTAGAGGAATTCATTTATACTCAGTTCTTGCATTTAATTAAAAATATTCGGGAAAATTAATTGATAATCTATGTTGCTGAACCAGATTTGTTTGCACCGTATCAATAGTGATATCATAATAAACTATTTAATTTTTTTTTCAACTTTTCATTTCTTTAACTCGTTTTTTAGTGTTATTTTTATGCTTGATTTTGTTCACGATTTTTACTGGCATAAATATCGCAAATTTTCCGTTTAGTGTCGCCATTATAAGGTTCTTTTCAACCAGTATTCAAATTTTCCAGCTGCTCTCACTACATCTTGTTAAAACTATCGAAAAAATCTAGGAAGCTTTTGAGAGAGATTATAGAAACTTAGAGTTTGCAAAAGACTGATCATTTTATTTGATAAGATAAGACAATACACCAGAAAATACTTTGAAAGTGCAAGGGCATGGGGTATATGAATTCAATAAAGTCCTGAGGAAATCTATGAGAAACTCTAGTAGAAGACAATGCCAATATGTCGAACAGACCCAAGTATGTGCCAGATTCTATAAAATACTTTCGAAGGGGCCTTAGATCTCAATGAATAATCTATAAACCGATACCAGTGAGTACACGAAAACAGGGAGATAAACTATCAGAGAGCTTTTTCCACAGATTTGTGTGTCTTTTCACACATTTGAAATTTCGGAAAATGTGCATTACCCGGCCTACATTACACCGAAATACTCTAATTTCATGGTGAATCACAAATCGTGAATAGTGGATGATGAACGGTGATTCCGAGAACATGTTTGGAAGAAACACCTGTAACACGGTCGGGTCGAAAACCGAACTTGGGAAGGGAGCTGGAAATATAGGGTCTTCCAACAGGGACTTCCGAACTTTGACAATTGATAACGGCCATCTTTTTAAAGCTACATCTGCCAAATTAGTTGTCATTTATTCAGTATGTTTTGCCAAATCATCATGGATAGATGTAGCATTCAACAACACGCGCAAATAATAAAATTATTTTATTAAAATAAGTGCTCTGTTCCGGCAACGTACCACGTGCTTCACCCATTTTACGGTGGCCATAATCCTACCCAGAGGTCTATTCGTAATGTGGTGGATAAATTTGAGTCCATTGGTTCAGTAAACGATCGACCAACATCTGTACGTCGACGAAACGCAAGATATATCGAAAACATCGCCCCTGTCTGTGAGAGTGTGCAGGAGAATTCGAGGCAGTCGATTTCGCGTCGCTCAAAAGGACTAGCGAATTGGGATAAATGCGCCCTACGGAAGTATTGACCAAGAGAGAGGCGGGAGAGAGAGGGAGAGAGAGAGAGAGAACTTGGCGAATTTTACGTCGTGATTTGGATATGCGCCTGTACAAAATTCTACTGATCTAGAAACTGAAGGTAAATTATAATAGATCGCTAAAGATGATTTTTATCGAAAAATCATCTTTGGCGATGAGGCCCATTTCTGGATGAACGGGTATGATACCAATCTGTATGAGATCCAAGAGCGTCCAAAAGTCGTTGTTTGGTGTGAATTTTGGGCTGGCGGCTTCATTGGTACAACGGCGAGCACTATAGGCCGATGAACACCAATGAAATGTGGTATCAACAGGAAGGCGCTACATGCCACGCAGCTCATGCCACATTGGATATTGTGCACGAGAGATTTGAGGGCATGGTCATCTTATGTGGAGGTGATGTGAACTGGCTACCGAGATAGTGAGATTTAACCACATTAGACTTTTTCTTGTGGGGTTTTCTCGAGTGAGGTGTATGTCAATAAACCGCAAACTACAGCGGTCCTCAAAGGCAATATAACCCATGGCACCGTAGTCATGGAAAATTTGACGTTTCGGATACGCTTCACCACAGATGTTATATTCCACACACACTTTGTTTTATTCAAATTCACAGATATTTATATTACAGACAACTTCTCGGCTAGTTAACAGGCTGTTATTTGTTCAGTGCATGCAATCTTGTGGGATTATCGGTTTCATATGTTGACCCTGAAGAAAATGTGTGTTTGGCTACAGGCAATGTAACAAAAAGAATGAGGCAATCCGTCACTTCTTATGCAGATGTAAGGCATTGGATCCCAGGAAGCAAGCAATTCATGGACAACCCTTATGATGTCCAGATGAATATGACGAAACATTTAACAAAGGATCTCGAAAAAGCTTGTTCAGGAAACAACATTGTTGGAATAAGTATCATAAAAAGATAGAAGGAAAAATCAACACCAAATAAAAACTACTAATTTGTTTATCATCATTTTTGAAACTCTCCTTATTCAAAATATGGATTAACTGTTCCGTAATTTCGAGACCAGCGACGCATTCATCCATAAACATAGCTTCGAAGATGGGAAGGTAGTTGAACCCATTTACACTTGTATTAGGTTTTTCCAATTATTAGTTTCATTTTTACCTTTGTTAATCCAAATACCCAGTATTTCTGTACTGTCTCAACAAATTTTCTGATAACATCTGGTCGAACTACCGACCTGAAGGCTTCTGTGTCAATAGTGAAGGTCCATTCTCTGTCATCCAGATGAACTTTGACCATTAAGTTCTGTCCGACGTTCATGGTCGTCCTAGAAATACTGGGGCTTTGAAGGCGTGTTCACTATGAACACGCTTGAAGAAGCTATTGTTTGTATAGTGAAACACATGTTGCGATTTTGTAAACTGTTTAGTGAAAATCTCCCAAAGTATTACCTAAATACAATTCCACTGATAAATTAGATCCCTCGGAAAAAGCTTTAATTAATTTATCTATGTCTGAATGATTACATGAATTGTTTATGTATGTGATAAATAACCTACAATATTTCCTTGGGGTATTTCTGCTTTTATTACATTTTCAGGTCTATATGTTCGACCAAGTTTGTTGGTAATCACTGTGAAAAGACTTCAAGTTGTTTTCATAAATGTTTCGTGTCAAAACAAGTACTTGTCCCAAAAATAGAACTTCAACACACTTCTCGACACGTGTTTCACCAAACAAGTTGGCGTCTTCAGGAGCTTGTTTTGAATTCATTGTATAATATGTTTTACTCTAAGTAGTATTGGCTTATCAACTGCAATAAACTACATGGTTTATTTTGCTCAAAACTTCTTTTATCTTCAAAGATTCTCGTTTTGAAATTTCTTGAAGTCATTCCTATATACACGTTTGGACAAGATCCACATCTTAGTTTGTAGACCCCTAATTTGTTATCTTTGTCCATTTTTGACAGTTGTTCTTTATATGCCTACTCGAGAACCACTACTAAAGAACAAGTCAAAAATGGATATAGATAACATACCAGGGGTCTACAAGCTAACGTGGATCGTGACCAAAAATTCATTAGGGAAGAACTTCAAGAAATTTCAAAATGAGATTCTCTGAATATAAAAAAATTTGTACTGAAGAAAACTAATTTCACTTTAGAGAATAACTTTCACTTAAAACTTACACATTTGGTTAACAATAATTTTGAATACCTTTCGAACTCATACATTATTATAGATACAAAGGTGTGAAACTATAGAAAAACTATTCAATTTCTCATCGATTAATGTGACTTTCAAAGAATGGGATCCCAGACAGTGTTGCTGTTTCTCTCTCAACATAGTTTGATAAGGACACTGCGCGGCTGTGCTCTCTTGTTGACCTGAATATTGAAATTCTTTTTTTCAGGTTTTGAACAAGCTAATCTTTCTATTCAATGGATGTAGGGTAGGAATATCACTTTACTGAGAGACATGGATAACGTGACCATTTATTTTTTTGTCAGTTTTTTATTATAGAAGATTGATTAACACAAAATAATCGAAGCACTAAACACAAAATAGTTGAGTAGGCTTGACTTTTAAGCCCTAGTAGTGGCGTGGCTTCTGCGTCGTATTTTTGTATTTGTCGGCTGACAAATTTGTTTCAAAATATCGGGTCATGTTTTTAGATAGGTGTGGAACTCAGTTCATGATTTATTCATATTTATCTTCGTAATCGAAATAGCTTTCGTTACTGCAACACTGCAACTGTGTTGATTATATTTATATTTTGTTCATCTGAAAAAAAAATAACTCGACAGATGCGTTACTTCCAGGCAGACGCATAACGTACTCACTAATTGTAGAAAAGTTTGTCAAATGAATATTGCTGGTAAAAAATTGCTGGAATAGTTTGACCCAAAGGTTTTCAATAGAAACGTTCTCGGCATTCCAGCCCAAGATTTTCTCATCTCTCGCAAAGTTGGAAATAAGTGAAAACTGGTCTTTCGTATCTTGTGGTGTTATTTTATTTTTCCTCAAAATCATTGTTCCAAACGTTATTCAAATAATTTGTAGCTCCCGATCCATAAGTTTCAGACCATATTATTTATATTTCTTTGAAATCGGCTCATCATGTAGCATTTGATAATGCGAAACAATATAGGGTGATCCATTAAAAAAATGGTGACATGCTCTGGGGGTGCGATAGGGGTAGCAACATCAAATGTGAATATGTCAAAATGTGTCACCCTGTATTATTTTCCCTGCAAATCATTGTATTGAGGGTGGCTCGTTTTAAATGTATGCACTGTATATCTGATGTAGGTCTGTCAATATTAGATTAACCCTTAACCAATACATGTATATCATACAAATGAAACTTTGGTCTGGTTGCCAGTGTAGGAGGGTTCATTGATAAAAGTACCAGTTTCATGATTGTTTTATTACTTTCTTCAAAATCAAAAACTAGTAGGTAACATTTGAAGTTGAGTTTCCAAAATAATCTGTTTATGGGGTTTACACTGTTTATGAATTAATACTGAAACGACTGTAATTTTTAGAGGTTTGTCTGTCTTGAATACGAGTGTATATAGAATGGATCAACAGACTCCTAACAAGCCCAATTTTGTTTTTGTTAATTTAAATTCAAATTGAACGTATTTGATACATCTTAACATATCAGAGGATGATCACAAAGGGTTATTGTTGATATTCCTGAATTTTAACCAGTGGGTTATAACTACAAAGAATTGCCCAAAAAGTTGTGCTTGTTGGGTTTTTCTTAATTCATTCTGTACCTTAATAAGCATTGCATGTTTTAATAGGTGTTTGCACTGTATTTTCAGCCTACAGAAAAATCCATTTGTTATTAGTAATGCCCAAGTTCAGTCTTTTCTCGATATATACATTGAAAAATCTCCTCCAAGTGAAGCAGGACAAGGGTAAGTTATTCAAAATATTCTTAGAAACGAACAATTAGGTTTTTGCCAAATTATATTAGTATATATTGTGTCAAATCGAGCTTCCATTAGAAAATTTAGGTAAAGTTTTATAAATCACATTTACCGAGCGGCTCAGAAGTTATACCAGAAATAACATAAATGAATTGATATATTCAACTGTTCCTATTATAAAAAAACTCATTTGAACAGTTTGTTCTATTATAAAGATGAAAAAAAATGTTTTTTTCACTCGGAATATTAATTTGACTATAATATATTTCTAATACTGGGTGAATCGTAACTTGAACTTATAGAATCTATTGTTCCATCATTCCTGAAATAACTTCTGAACTACTCGGTATATAATATAATAATTTGTATATAGAATTGAGTTTACTATTATTCTTTGGGATATACGAGGTCTTTTGAAAAAAAAAAAGATTTTATTTTTTCTGAAAAATGTTCATTTTTTTTCATCTATTTCTATTTTGTCCCCTTCAAATTAGTTCCCGTTAGATATAATACACGTGTGCCAGCTTTTCTTTCAATCCTCGAATCAGTTCTAATATGTACTTTCTGGTATGTCTTTGAGCTCTCTCAGCGATTCGGTTTTTATCTCCTCGATCATCGCAAAATGCCATCCTTTCATGAGTTTCTTCAATCTTGAGAACAAGAAATAGTCACAGGGGGGCAAATCTGGTAAATACGGTTGCTGAGTCATGTTGTTTTTCGCCAAAACATCACGAACAAGCAATAACGAGGGAATGCATTATCGTGATGAAAAGGCAATGAATTGTTTTTCCACAATACCGGAAATTTTCTTGGTATTGATTCTCGCAAGAGGTGCATAACTTCAAGTAAATACTCTGATAGTACGACTCTGTGGCAAGAACTCCTGAGGCACTACGTCATGGTAATCGAGGAAAAGAGTGAGTAAAACCTTGGCATTTGATCAAATTGGCTTTTTTTGATCTTGGCTCTCCTGGGATATTCCATTTGGATGTTTGGACTTTGGTTAACTATATAACCATGATTCGTCTTCAGTTATGACCTCTTTAGACAAATCTGGATCGCCGTGTTTGGACTTTGAGAAAACATATACCTATGATTCGTCTTCAGTTGTGATCTGGGCAAGTCTGGATCCTCGTTGACGTTATTCAACAATCCCAGAGCTAAACTCATGCGACAGTTTTTTTTTAATCAAAATTCAGCAATTTTAGAACGAACGTCGCTGCTATGCTGCTACGCTGCTTGATGCCCAAAATTGCATGGCGTGAATGTGCCAACCGTGGGTTGGGCTACCTATCGGGCGCGTCCCCAGGTGGCTAAAACTCTCTAAAAAACTTTGCGAAACATGCCACCGTAGACCATCCTATCCAAGTTAAGGTGTAAGGAATCGTGCCGTAGGAGTGGCAGCAACTATAAGTGCACCCTTCTCCTCCCCACTCCACCTCCAACAGCAAGGGCACTTCCTGCGGCGGGCGCCAAGATCTCCGCCTTGAATAAAGGCAAGGAACCGGCTGCACCTGCAGGAAAGCGCCCTCACTTGAACACC
>WOGN01006960.1:0-12121 GCA_015342105.1 Leptinotarsa texana | reverse complement strand
AGGTTGTCAATTGTTTTTCATTAGAAATATTGGCTTCGTTAAACAATATCCTTGTGATGCACTGTTTGGAACCTTTGGGGTGGTAATGAATATTACTGGAGTTTTTACCAAACACCAGCGATCCTCCCCATGAGGAAGATCAAGCTGTTTGATTTTCCTCTTTAAAATGATCACTTGGTGAACGAAACACATGCCGAGGAGTTAAAATAACGGTTTGATGTTGGAAAAAAACTCCAGTAATATTCATCAACAATACACTTGTTTAAAATTTCTCACCCCAGAAACAACTGAATGGCGCCGTATACAATGATTTCGTTATCACTCAGTATTTTTCCCCTAACAAATTTCAACTGTATTTGACCGATTCCTAATTCTGTTTAGTACCTACTGTGTTAGATTCTGAACATCCATTCAAGTGATGATGCTATAGAAATTAGTGTAGTAAGGTAAAGTAAATTGTAGTAAGTAAATTGAAACGGAATATTTCACAGAAAAAAACACTCCACTTATAAAACTACCATTGTAAAAATTATCAAAATGTTTATTTGCACAGTACTTACAATACAGATGAAAAGAGAAGTGAAAATTTCTATGTTTTTACCACTTTTATTTGTAACTAACGTTAGTGCAGTTTCGTCCTATATGGACATTTTCAACCTTATTGTATTAAGTTTGAAAATTTCCATATAGGACGAAACTGCAGTATCGTTAGTTACAAATAAAAGTGGTAAAAAACATAGAAATTTTCATTTCTCTTATAATCATGATCTCCTACCATCAATTTACTTACAATACAGTTTTATGACTATACGTAGGATGTACATAAACTAAAAGTGGTACTCGCTTGTAACCTGGTTGTTTATTGATGCAAGGGACAAAGACTTTTGGTACCGCTAGAGCTGGATGTATGAAGTTATTGATCCGTGTCTGGCACAGTCATCAGATTTTTCATTTCCTGGTTATTCCGAGTGTCCAATCCCCAGCATAGAGTCAACTTACTCCAGTCCCTCAGTTTGCTCAGTTCTTCACGGCATTTCCAGACCAGTCTCAATGTCACTTTTAGGATCATTAATGTCATGAGTGAAAATTAGCTATCTGAAAAAATACTGATCGGCTCATGCAAAACAGTATTGTGGTAAGTTTTTCCATTGAGAAAGCCGCCCGGTTCTTCCTCTCGATAGTTGCGATACATCCTTGATAGTTGTGACCTCCTGGTCTGTTGCAGGACATTTTACGTTTCCAGGACTTTTTCACCCATGACGCGAAAGTGGAATCTATACTCATGGATCATATTTATCACAGTTTGGCCGGTCACAAAGATATGTTGCGTATATTGATTTCCTAACTGAGATGCAGTTAGTGTTCGGTCTCAATGCCTGCAACTAAAGAAAAAAGGGTCCTGAACGAGTTCTATGGTTCTTGCTCTCTCACATTCCCAGTCTCTTGGTATTTTCCCCACAATTGATTGATTACACTCTCTTCAGTCATAATGGCCTCCACAACAACTGTTTGAGTTTGGGCAGCTTCGACCATCCCAAATGTGGAGACTCATCAAAACTAGTCTGGCATATCGTGACTTTGTAATCTCGAAACGAAATTAAAAAATGTACATTGTATTCGACCATACAGAAAATAAATTGTTTGAGATAATACTTGTGATCAATACCTGTATAAACATTGAGAAATATACCAGGTATTCCTGAAAGGCTACCATCTCTTGTTTGTATTTCGAAAAATACATGAAACATGATTAAACTTTAATGAATACGAGACTTCAATGTCCTATCACTCGCTCAGAAAATACCCGCATTAGTATGTTACCAGAAAAAAATACACCTCCAGAAACTTGTCCTTGTTGTTGCAAAGTTCATCTAGTTTTTTCATTTCATTGTTAAACTGATTCGAATTTTCAATGTATGAATGTTAATATGTCAGTAATCCAATAAACGTATTTATCTTATTACACTCGAATTCCTTTTTTTAATAGATTTTTATCGTTTTTTTTTTCTGACCAATAAGTAATTGGGTATCCTAGTCCTCCTGGCGTTTGCAAAATTTGCATCCGGATGTCAGGCATGGTCTTCTTCGTTTCCGTGACTCTTTACTTTCCGATGTTGGATTTCAAAATCATAAGTTTGTAACTTTTCGATCCACCTGGCTATTTCTCCTTCTGGGTTTTTGACGTTGAAGAGCCATCGAAGTGCTGAGTGATCTGACTGGTTCAAAAATTCACGACCATATAAAAAGAAGTGGTAGTGATCTACCGCTTTGACCATTGCGAGGAGTTCTTTTCTAGTAACGCAGTTATTTCTTTCGGATGTTCCTAGGGACTTACTAAAATAGCTGATGACGACTTCTTCTTTCTCTTGTACCTGAAAAAGTACTGCTCCTATTCCATTTTGGGATGCATCCGTATCGAATACAAACAAGCTCTTCTCCTTTGAGTAAGCCAGGAACGGTGCGCTGGTCTAATGTCCCTACAGGACAGCAAATGCTTGCTGGCAGTCTGGGGACCAAACAAAAGATGTTCTCTTTTCAGTTAAGCTTTGCAGCGGTCTGGCGGTTTTTCCAAAGTGCTTCACGAAACGCCGGTAATAGCTACAGACTCCAAGGAAACTTCTTACGTCGTTTTTGCTCTACGGTGTTAACCATTCTTGCACTGCCTTGATTCTTTCTGGATCCGTTTCAACTCCTTCTGAAGATACGTGTCCCAAGAAATTCACCTTTTCCTGGAAGAGGCAGTACTTCTTGGAATTGATCTGCAAATGAGCATTCCGTAGCCATGTGAAAACACTCCTCAAGTTTGACAGATGTTCGTCAAAACTTTTTCTGGTGACTATAATATCATGATTTCCAGGTGAGTTCTCTCAACACCAACTCCATCAAGCGTTCAAATGTTGCGGGTGCATTGCATAATTCCAATGGCATAAACTTATACTGGTATAATCCGTTGCCGGTGGAAAAGGCAGTCTTCTCTTTATCTTCGAAGTGAAGCAAGGTGTTCAACTATCTGTGTGTAACTGTCTTTTCTGGTGAAATCGTTAAGCCTCCTGTAGTCTAAGCAAAATCTCGACGATCTATCTTTCTTAGTCACCCCTACAACAGGCGACGGCCAGGAGCTGTTTGATTCCTCGATTACTCCTTCCTTCAACATGTCATTACCAATGGATTCAGCTTCGTCTTGCTTTGTGAAGGGCAGACGTCTCAGTGGTTGGCGTATGGGCTTGGCATCACCAGTATCGATTCAATGTTGAACTAAATCCGTTAAATCAATGATTTTACCCTTTATAAGCATGTCGTTCTATTTCCCTATGAATCGGGTAGCCTTCCATAGTTCTTCTTCACACAGATGGCTTCATGTTTTTTTGAAAGGGTCGATGAGTTATTGCGGGTTGTTTAGATTGACTTCTTACCCGATTCTGGCAATTCTCACAAACGGTTCACAGGTGCCTATCACTTGCCCTTTCTTGAGAGTCTTGAGTTGATTATTCTTATTGGAATGGTTAGATTATTACCATTTACAAGATATTTGATCTCAATGTTGTAGCTGTACATATGCAATTTTAGATGATACGATCTTTTTATGTTTTCGACTCATTTGTACCCCTTCAGACGGCCTGGAAAACTGTGACTGTGACGACGGTCATCAGGAATAATATATGTTAGTTTGGAGGTTGTGCAAAGTTACAAGTTTTTTAAATCTTTTCACCCTAATTTCACCTCTTTAGAGGGCTTAAAATCTAGGACTTTTTTCACTATAACAGTCAATAAGAATAACATATTGAGAAACGGTTGATGTACAAAGTCGTTAAAAGGAAATATAATATTTCAATTCTTTTCTCATTGTACTTTATGGATGTGGATAACTTCAAACCCGTTAAAATGATATCGGTATAAACACCTTTAATAAACTAAAATCCGCTCAGGAAACCCCCGCAAATGGCTTTCTCACTGAAAAGATCGAATGTAAGTTTAGTTAAAGAGAAGATTGTTCCGAAATTCTTGGGGTTCTTGTTGAATACTCTTCGTGTGCAAAACAATAGCAGAATAAATATTCCTGACCACTCTGGACTGAATGATTCCGTACAGTCTATCTCGTTTTATGTTTGTAAATCTTTTGCTGGAAAAATCCTCACTTGTTTACTTTGTATTAAATGTTCAAGAGGTAGCAAAAACGAATATCAATTTCTGAAACTTCAACTAGCGTTTCTTAATATGACTAATAACTAGTCCGTGCAAAGCTTATTGTTAAATCATCTGAAAATGGAACTTTTAACAGGTTATGATCGACTGTATTGCCAAACATGCACCAAACTAAGTGACTTATAAGAAAACAAGTATAGCTGAGGTACCAGTCAATCTAATAATAACACTGATGATTTTCGAATACGTATAAACCTCGGACGGAAGCACCAAACTGTTACGAAGGTTCGAACTAGATGAACACTCCAATCTAGCAGACCACTAGTATAATCTTCATGCAGTCATTGTTCACTATAGTTCTGGCGTTGAATCTGGTCATTATTAAACGAAACGAAACGTCACACGAAAGTGTGACCATAGTCATGTCACCACAGTATTGCCAAATAGTCTAACGCTTTGTTCCTGTGAGCGAGAATATAGAAATGAATGACAAATTAACTTGTAGGTGTACACATTCAATTTTCAAAGATACAATTTTTTAAACTTTCCATCCCATTTTCACCCCCTCTGACGGCCTGGAAAACTATAATGTAAAGTTTTTCTTGTAGAATATATCATCAGGAATAGCATATCTCAATGTTGTAGACAAGAAATTCGATTTTTCATGTTAAGACATTTTTTAAAATTTTCACTCCATGTTCAACCCTTCAGACGGTATGAAAAACTATGACGTGAAGTTTTTCTGTCGAATAGATCATAATAGATAACATATCTCAAACTTTTAGGTGTACACCTTCAATTTTCGAAGATAGGATATTTTCAACTTTCCACCCCATTTCACCCCCTCAGATGTCCTGGAAAACTATGACGTGAAGTTTTTTCCTTCGAAGAGATCATCAGGAATAACATATCTCAATCTTGTAGGTGTACAAACTGAATTTTTTAATATATGATTTTTTCGAGCTTCCACCCTATTTTCACACGCTCAAACGGCCTGGAAAACTATAACGTGTTTTTTCTGTCGAATATATCATCAGGAAAATAATAGGTATCTCAATGTTGTAGGTGTACAATGTCAGTTTTTCATGTCAAGACATTTTTTGATATTTTCACCCTATATTCACCCCCTCAGACGGCCTGGAAAACTATGAAGTGAAGTTTTTTTGTCGAATAAATCATGATAGATAACATATCTCAAACTTATAGGTGTACACATTCAATTTTCAAAGATACGATTTTTTCAAATCTTCACCTCATTTTCACCCCCTCAGACAGTTCAATAAACTAGGACGGTTCTTTTTTTAATAAATCAGTCAATAAGCATATCATATTGAAAAATGGTAGGTGTGCAGAGTTGGTAAATAAAAAAAATAAAAATTCGATATTTTTTTCTCAGTGTACTTTGTGGATGTGGATAACTTTACACCTGTCTTGAGAATGGCAATATCTATGATGATTCATAAATGCATCATGGATTCCATACAATACGGCACATCTTACTTTGATAAGGTTTCCAAAGACTCGATCGGCCAATGAGCGAATGACACTAATATCACCTTGACAGGTTTTCCTGAATGTTGGGAGTTTCTCAATTTTATCCATTCTTTCAAAAACGTAGCAAAACAAGAGCGAAATCTATTCAATTTGCTTGAAAGTTTTTTGCTTTGACAAAACAAATGATAGGTATGTCGCAGTAAAAAGTCAACAGCTGGTATTCCTGTCAACGATCTACTTTCAGAGAATATCAAACAAATAAAATGCTCATGAATTACTTGGGAAAAAATAACACCCACTTGTAGGTGTGAGACAGAAATCGTCTCGGTACACGTGAACGGATCACGTGGACAGACTTGCTACGATTTTGCGAGAAAAAATTAGACGATGTACTGGCAGTTAAATGTTTTTCAAGCAGCTCTAAATATTTATTTTTGTGTAGATAAATAATAGGTAGCCGGCACAGGCGAAATAATTATCTGAACAATCGATTGCTGACAAAGGAGCATTTCATTTCGACCGTTTTTATAACTAGGAAAATAAAAATCACATACGGATTTCCTCAACATATACCCAGATTAAAAAACAATCATCAAAACCGTTTTTAAGATTTAAAAATATAATGTATTGTATTTTTGACATGCTGTAGAAATATGACCAGCTTTAAAAATTCGGGAATGAAGTGAAAAATGCAGTTCAGATAAAAATTGTCTTTTTTCAAAAACTTTGATTGGAGCATTGATAAGTACAGACAAATTTTTGAGTCATTTCAAAGGAAAGCAATTTTCACAAAAATACAAAAAACGCTCCTTTCGTTTCAAGCTCATTTTCTTCAAAACTAAGCACTTTGAATCAGTCAAACTTCCTGAGCATATTACAAGTACGTACATAAATGAAGTGAACTGTGAAGAATTAACGAATATTTCCAATTGGTGTGTTGATTATGGTGTTATTTTCACATTTTTTGTCGTCGGAAACCAAAGGGACCAATTTTCTTCATAACTCGATTAGTTTTGATGCTGAAGATTTTTTTAAAAAACAAAATTCAAGGTGTGAAAACAGTCACGAGTTACAGCCATGGATTTATGAAAGTAACGCGCGAGACCTGATAAAATGGGTATAAAATTCGTAATCAGCAATGAATCTTAGTCAAGGAATTTTACGCGATTCAAAACAATTATAATAATAACTCCACCTTCTTGAATATTGCCAAATATATCAAAAAGTCCTTAGAATTTGTCGAGCTGACAATCAACCCTCACTCCGAATATACAAATTTCCAAAGAAAATCCATGATTTATTACAATTTTGAACGGGGATTTTAGCACATAATAACCGCGTATGTTGAGAATTTTGTGAGGCAGAAAATCAACACCTACCCGGCTCACAACAACTTTCGAAGGAAGAAAAAATCCTTAATTTCTTAATTTTTTTCGTGGATAGGGATTTTTTTCTATGAATCTGTTCATTTAAGGGCACTAAAAAAACCCATATGTTGAAATATTTTGTCGGGCTAAAAACCAACCTATACCCCGTAAATTTATTATTTGTGGTATTATTAAACAGCGATAAAAATAAATTGTAATTTTCAAAGAGCCATTCATAACTTATGTAATTATTTCATGGATGGAGAGTCTTTTAATGTATTCAAATTTACCTCATGCAAATATTTTGTTAAATAGGGATCATTTTATGTTCTTGAGACAGTCAAGATCCTTTAAATTTTTTTCAGGCCCTTTGTAAATTCATGTCCATTGAATCCAGTCAGTCTCAAAAATAGATATTCATCGGATACCCAAATTTTTCAATTTCGTTCATAGGTAAGTAGGTATATTTTTTTACCCCATTCTATATTTTTCAAAGGAGAATTTTTCTAGAAAACTCCACGTAAAAGTGTTAACGAAATTACCTGCCAGATTACCTGTATATAAATAAGATCCATTCTTTAAAGACATCCTGCTTAAAATTTTGGGATTTGACTAAATTATGGTCAGGATTGATAGATTTCCTTAGAAATTTGTAAGTAAATTCTATGGATTCATTCTAACATTTCTCAATAAAACTTGGTTTTGATAAAAATTTAAAAACAAGATACAAACCCTATAAATTCTGGATCTGCAACTTTCACCAAGATATTATCCACACTGTGCACATGGACATACTCAACTCCCCTTCTTTGCATATCGGCAACAATTTTATGTTGTTTCAGAGCCTCGTAAATTCCACCATTCCCATCAGGTGCCAGTGCAATAGAATCCTTTTTCTCCAAAATAATTTTTCCATTGAAGGTAAAACAGGGCAACGATCCTTGTTGAAAAAGTACGACATCTTCCTTATGAATCCCGAAATATTCGTGTTTTTCAAGGTAATTTGCTGTGCTCTCATGAGTAGCTGCACTTGTCATTATATACCAGCAAATTTTGCCCTGCCTACCGGTCTCCTCTTCGGCAAGTTCAATGACCCTCCTTATCCGTTCTGCTTGTAGTTGGAAGAGGGTTTTTCCTGAAGGGATGTCGATGGGAAACATGCCTTTTGGGAAGGTAACTCCCAGTCTTGTGCCTTGACCGCCAGCTAGAAGAATTACTGCAACATGGTCTTCCGAAATCTTTTTCAATCCTATGGTTCTATATTCTGCGAGGACTCCTCGAGATACTCGTTCTGCAGCTTCGTACCTTGAGAAAGGGATGGGGCACATTCGGTTATCGAGGTTTTTGTGGGTTTCATGACGGCAATTATTAGCATTACGAAAAATGTCATTCATATACTGAAAATCAATTGCGCGCAATTGCTGAAGGAAGCACTCACGTTCCTCTGATGTAAGTTTCCCCCAGTGCTGCAGGAGATGCTCCTGTTTGGCGTTCACGAGTCTTTTTTCGATTTCACTGAACGAAAACATTGCTATGGATTAACCTCAAACTAAATAACGCCACTTAACTATCGGTAACGCTTTCGTATCATAAATACGATAATGTTCTTCCTACGCAAAATAATATCAGGAATAATAATTTTAAATGGATAATAGGAATAATCTTTAGAAAACCTTAGTTTCATTCAACAACATACGGACCGGTTCAACTACGAACCGCGTTTCCTGTTATAATACCAAACAAACACTGATGTGTTGGCCAAATTAACAGTGTTGCCAAACTCTCATTTGAAAAGTAGGAGTTAATCTGCATTGTCACAGATATAAAGTTGATAAAATTGATGTTTGAATTTTATTATTAGGCTAAAATAATAAAATTCTGACAAATGCATGTCCATAAAACTTATAAATGAAATATAATGAAGTGATATTTGATTATTAGGAATTTGATAACCCAAACGAAAAGGCAAGTTCCATTTATACTAGTTATATTTTGAGTTTCAAATCATTCAAGTTCAATGAATGCATCTTACGGATTTACAGCTGGTTATTTCTGAAATATCTTACAATATATACTAGTATAAGGTGAATTTTGTATGAAAAGCACGTGTATTCAGAATGTTTTTCATGAGGCGATCAGTGTGAGATCATATATTCGGAAAATATATCACCTACATAATTATTTGAACTGATCTTGTGAAATTTCGATTTCACATTTCAGTAACACTATTGTGCAGGATATTTCCACAAAATAGATTACAAAACCGCAACAAGTGTTTTCTTATACAATATATTTTTGAGGCATGTTCAATACTGAAGAGTGAAACACGTGTTTTGGTTTTGTTAACCATCTAGTGAAATTCTCCAAATAAAATGTTATTTATACAGTGTGTCAATTTGAAAACTTCCCACCCTTAATATCTTCCTTCCAGTAAACAATACGAGGAATCGAAAAAATAGGTCAATTTTATTGTCAATTTTATTTCAAAGATTATTTGTAGCGTTCGTGCTTCAACCCCCCAGTAGGGGGAGATATTAACTTTAGAATTTCAAACGCAAAGGAGGATGAGCATTTTCCGAGAAATAGTGTTCGCAACAAATATATGTAATTATATAGAATTTGCCTATTCTGAGATGCCTTATTGTATTGACTACTTTTGATAAAAATGGTAAGAAGAGTAGGTGGCACCGTTACAACCGTTGAATGATAGGAATAAATGTACTATTGTCGGATTTTTAATTTGTTACTCATTGTCCTTTTACAAAATAAAATTCAATTTGCTAGAAAGATTTTTCAAACATTTGTGATGGAATTGGCTGATATTTGATGAAAATCCATAACTAACGTATTTAAAAAAACACTTTTTGTGGATAGCAGAGCATGTTTGGACTCATCAACATAACATCAAGTGGTCCCGAGCTGTGATCATCCACAGGTAGGAACACCGGTTTCAAAGTAGCTGCGTATATGTTGTCCAACAACGCATTAAGCCAAGCTAGCGTAGAGATACGTAACATATGGAAACCTCTAATCAAGCAGAACACGAGCAACTTCCGCCAAGCGGTCAGCTACCACTAAAACTAATTAAAATGGCTTAGGTGAAAGCACTCGAAAGACTTATGGTCGAATCTCATAGGAATAAGTCCAGTTATCACCCGAAGACGATTGTGGATACTAACTAACTTGGTTTGGAATCTTTTAATTTTTCATTTCTTGTTAATAATAATTTATAATTTTTTTTAATTTTCAGCTCGTGGCAATAGTTCAATTTTTTTTCTTGGTTGTCGCTTGTATGTTATTTCTTTGTAATTTCAGTTGTTTGTTTAATAAAATTGTTATTTTTAATTTTTCATAGATTCTTTCAGGGATTTTGAATCAAATTATATTATATTAGACAATGAAAGTCCGAACTGATGAAAGGACTGGAACGGTTCCACCTAATATTCTGACCAGTTCTCATCAAACCATATTTTTCAATTCTGCTCCCATTGGGAGCAGAACTGAACGCCAATCAAAATGATGTGCCACTTGGTCCTCCTTCCCATTTGAAATTCTAAGGATAATACTAACCCTCCTACAAATAGTCCTTGAAAATATCCTCCTTGGCAATAAAATTGACTTGGTTTTTCGATTCCTCATATTGTTTACTGGAAGGAAGATATTAGGGGTGGAACGTTTTCAAATTAATACCCTATGTATAAATACGTTTTCATTCATTTCACAAGTATCGGCCGATTCCATATCAGATATCGATTTCCTGCCTAACCTAAGGTGGCTACAATATACTACCTCTTCCAGTAGTTTTGGAACTTTCCATTGCGGTTTTTATTTTTGGATTTGTTTGTGTACACATTCTGCAAACAAAATGTATATTTCATAATATCATTTCAGAATTCTAAAAGAGCTGAAATTCAACTCTGGAGATTCACAAAAACCTAAGTTTTCACTACTACAATTAATTCAATATACAAACAGAAAATCTATAAATTTTTTGTTTCAATTTTAGTTGGAAAGATTTTTGCATTTCCTGTTTCACCGCACATCTGACAACCATGCACTCAACTTGGACTCGCGAAATTTCGGTGGTCTACGTAAAATCAATCGATCGTCATTATCTTAACCGTGTTTCGTCGTTCTGTGTAGTTCGTAGGAGTAGTAGGAGTCTTACTCGGATATTTTTTTAGAAAATATTCGGATTAAACATTATTTGTGTTTATTTAGTAAGATATTGTTGGGTTTTATATATTGCGCGTTTCAATGGAAAATGTGAATAGCAAATATTTATGATCTGCCGGACATCTACTCAGGTATCTACTCAGGGCCAGATTTGGAAGTCTAAGGCCCTGGGGCAACGAAGACTTGGGGGCCCCTCAAATTTTTCTCAGAGTTGAATTTAAATTTGCCTTGAGGAAAATAAAAATTTTCAAAGAAAGGGAAGCGGGCAAAAATGACGCGTTCAATGGAAAGTGCCGTTTTAAGTCGTCAAATCATTTTTAAAATTTCGAGCTCGAAGAAGCAATTTGGATGTAAGGATGTAGGGCGCAAGGTCAACAGTTTTTCGGATTTTTTTACTTATTTTATTTCTTTTCAACTTAAAGGTACACATTACACAATAAAAAAGTATGCTCGATCAAACCAAATACTGATAGTAAATGGAAACTTTTAATCGGGGTTTTCTGATATATCGATAACAATATTATTGTGTTTGTGCAAATATTCTTAATAAAAATGCAAAATAAAATGTTTGAGAGGAAAAAAGTAAAATTTGCTGACTTGTCAAAATTTTAATATTTTATCTTTATTGTGCGGGCCCCTCTCATGTGGACATTAGCCCCGCCTGTCATCCCCCCTCCCTCCCGATATCCGGCCATGTATCTACATATTCGAAATCAATGTTAGTGAGTAGGTAGGCTTGAATAATTGGCAGCATATGAGTATGCCATATATTTTTATTTGTTGTTTTTTGAAAATTAGAACTTTCATTTCGTAATTTCGACTTTGAACTCGAAATTTAAAATTTGACTTCATAATCGAATAATAAAAATACAGAGGATCTATATTGGAATAGAATATAATGAAATATAATATGTATTCGAACATTTTATATAGGTGGGTAA
>WOGN01006959.1:0-12122 GCA_015342105.1 Leptinotarsa texana | reverse complement strand
GTTAGTCCTTAGCTCGCACAAGTTTCTCAACTTCTGAGAGTTGTCGTTCGTATGGGGGCGGCAGCTGATTAACGGAAAAACAGATTTTAAACAGATTTAAACAGGTATATTTGCCATATAGGGTCTTCCAACAGAGGCTTCCGAATTTCTGACAACTGATAATGGTCATCTTGTTGGAGTCACATCTGTCAAAGTAGTTGTCATCTATTCAAGGCAATCGATTTCGCGTCGCTTACAAGAACTCGACATTTCGAAGATCATAATTTGACGAATTTTGCATCGTGACTTAGGCCTGCACTGACCCAGAAACTGTAGGTAAACGATCATAGACAACAACATGTTTTCGCTGAATGGGCCCTGGAGTAGTTGGCAACTGACCATAATTCTTATCGGAAAATCATCTTCAGCGATGAGCATCATTTCTGGAAAAATGGGTACGTAATCAAACAGAGTTGTCGAATTTGGGACGATACCAATCCAACACATCGCTATACCCTCGCTGTTGATGGTGATGCGCAGGCGGCGAGGACTGTGTTAACATCTGTCCTCTACAAGAGCGCAACGAGTACTGTTTGTTCGTATCGACATCTGTTAACGCATCTAGTTGAGAGGTTGGGTTGGCGCATGTAGCTGAGAAGTGGTGTTGGCTGTGACGTTCTAACGGACCCGATCAGATTATTTATGAAACGGACGAGTGTTGGGTTATGTCAGTTTATCAGGAAAGCTATAGATTACGCATTAGACGACCCCTCTCGATATTGAAGGTCCCGACACTCTGTCGAATGAGGTCCCTATGTCCCCCGTTAACAGATGAATAATATCTTCATCAATCTCACCCCAGCCAGGTAGGGGTACACCGCGAAGGGCGGTATGGATGTCTGAGGACTTTCATTCCACCATCACAGGTCAGTCATGACCCATTCGTCCCTCTGACCAAAATCAGCCCAAAGGGTAAGGGAGCAAGGCTCCAACCTGTTTGACATGAAGACGACTATCGACGCATGGTTATGTCAGTTTACATCAAGTGAGTTAGTGAAAACGTATCATAGAAAATTTATTTCTCTGACTGTGGTGAATCTTTCACTCGTAGTGATAATTTTCATCGGCATCAGCTCCAGAGTTGTCAAGGAGGGCCTTCAGTGAAACGGATGAGAGTAGACAATGCAACACCTATGTATACATGCAATTGTAATGTGACAACTCCTATGACCCAAGTGAATTCTCACCGAAGAACCATTAGTCATAACAATATGCATGTGTTCAATTGTCTGAAGGTGTTCAAATTATAACGAATGCATTCAATTGCCGCATTGCTACATACAGGGTGGAGAGTTCGATTGTATCCACTGACTACATGTCATTTTTTAATGAGATTAGGCAGACGGTCATTGAATAATTGAAATCGGCCATCAGGATCCATCCTGGAGCGTTTAATGTATCTCGAAAAAGTCACTGTTTGGTGTGAATTCCGGGCAGGCGGCGTCATTGGTCTATATTTTTCCAAAAAAGACGTTGGCTGTGAGCACTATAGGTCAATGATCACTAACTTCTTTTAGCCTGAATTGGATGATCTGGACACCAATGATATGTAATTTTCAACAGAACGGAGCTGCGAACCACACAGCTCATGCCACATTGGATATTTTGCACGAGCGATTTGAGGGCATGGTCATCTCACGTGGGAGTGATATGAAGTGGTTAGGTTAGGTTATTGGGTCTATTCGAACCTCCACCGCAACCTGCAAAGGTTTACTTATTCACACTCGACCAAATGAACCCAGCTTCTCATCGAAGCCTATTAGTTTGTATGCTGAGGTCTTTCAGATCAAATAGTAAAATTATAGATCTGCCGAACTCTCAATACCTGATTCGATCCTCAGTGGGGCAGGCGCAAAGTATGTGCTCTGCTGTTTCAGCATTTTCCAAACAGAGGCGACACACACTGTCTTTCGACAGTCAGAGTCTCTGCATATGATGATTCAGATGACAGTAGCCTGTAAGAAAGCCTGATAGATATCGTAGTTCATCTCTATTGTAGTATTGTTGGTATCAAGCTTCAAAGGGTGAATAAACGCTTTGGAGTGAACCAATTCTGTAAGATTCTGCCAGAAGTCCATGAATCTTCTTTCCATCCGGGTGTTCAAGTATTGTTTGGCAAAACCAAAAGCTAAGCCAATGACAGGTTCTGGTCTGATGAAGCTGCTTGCAGCACCCTCCTTTGCAAGAGAATCAGCACCCTCATTGCTTCCTTGGTCAGTATGGCCATGAACCCAGACCAGAGACAATCTGTTGAGTCTTTCCATCGAGGAGAGTCGTTTTTGGCAATTTGCTACCAATTTAGACGTTGCTCATTAGGGGCCAAGAGCTTCCAATGCCGCATGACTGAACGAAAATATTTTTTTGACTTATTTATGAGGTTGTATTCTTCCAATCTCTTCCAATCAGTCGCATTGGTTCCTAGGCAGGGTGATATATCTGTCCTGGGTCTGCGACCGAAAACACTTGCACCAGAACCAGAAGGTGTTTTTGATCCATCTGTAAACCAACAACTATTTGCTCTCAATATTTTCTTCTGCCTGAGGATACAGTTTTCTCTTCTCGGGAACAGTAGTTTATAAGGTAGGTCATTTTCAGAATGCTGTGACTTCCAGTGTCAATCAACAGTCTGTTGCACTCAGATCAAATTGATTTGTGCAATTGGCAAAGTGCACAAGTCTATATGTAGTCCATCTAGCTTCTCCCTCTAGAAAAATGTGGAGAGTAGGTAGATCTAGAAGGATCTCCATGACCGCACCATAAGTTATGGTAGTTGCACCATAAGTTATCATTGGTCTGACAATCATCACATCAATCCAATAGATTTGTTTGGGACCTAAATCCCAAGTTTCACCACAAATTATTCGAATTGTCCATAGGGACAGTCTGGCTTTGTGTAAAACTTTTTCCAGGTGATTGTTCCAGGTGAGTTTTTTGTCAAGGACAATGCCAGGATATTTCACCTCCGTTCCAATGATCTGAACTGGACACCGGGATCTTTCGATGGTCCCCGATATGGGGTTTTCTTGAGTCGAGGGTGTATGCAGGTGTCGTCGAAGTCAACATAACTGATGCCATCGGTCAAATTCTGCTTGATTTATGGAAGTCATGGAAATTTGGACATTTTAGATACGCTTTACCTAGAGAAGCCGTGGCGTAGGTACATTAGAGCCAAGCTATATCCCACACATAACGGCATCTTTCAAACGAATCAGAAATTTCGATGATATCTAACACAAACTTTGATTTATTTGAATTCAAAGAAAAGAAGCGCTAAATGAAAGGCCCTATATATACTTATTCGACTTCAACTATCACCTTGTATATTCATAAGTAGTCTTGCGGAAGAGAGAAAATTCTATATTTTTGATTTTAAAGGAAAAAACTTACCGCTATTTCTCCCCGGCTTCCTCTAATCACTAGAGAATAAACTCCTCCATAAGCCAAATGGAAATGTTTTTCAAACAAATGCTTCTCTTCATTACTACTAACAATACATTCATATCTGTGAAAATATTAGAAGATAATGGGATATTCAGGAATATGTCAATAGTCAAGGAAGATAAAACTCAGTTTGATTTTTCTCTTGAAGATGATTACTTGGCGATCGAAACACGTGTCGAGTTGTTGAAATAACGGGTGGTGTTGAGAAAAACTTCAGTAATATTTTCTAGCATATTGCTCTTCAAATATTCGCAATGAACTCAATTTGGTTGAAGTATATGAACAAGTGAAAGAAAACTAGAAATTATGAAACAAATTGTGTAGATTTGAAATACGCTTGGCGCGATGATGACATTTCGATTGTTATCTCATAATTCCTACAAATAAAGGTATCGATTTTAATATAAAATTTTCGTCATAATAATGTGGAAATTGATTATTATCAGTTTCATTATATGTCAGAGTTTTGAAATAAGAAACTTACACTCCTTGAGGTACTTCCATATACGCGGATTCCGACAAACTCGAGGAAGGCGAATCTTGAACAAAGTACATGTCTTCTAGACCAGAAGTCCCTTTCAGAGTCACCGTAACGTTGTGAAAATAGTCGGATGATTTTATGTACGATATCCTGAAATTTGAATTTTACATATGTTAGTTTACATAGATAAAAAATGTATTAACTTGCCTCACTCTTGGTGTACCACTCAGTGACTTCTTGAAATCCACGGGATCTGTCACATATGCCTGAATTTCATTATTTTCGTTTATTCCAATTAAAACCGAATCGATCTGGAATAAAATGCAAATACACCTCCGCACTTTCAGAAAAAATTGATGAAATTAATAGTAATCGTTAGTTCCACGACAAAATGGTTCATTCATCAGAAAGTAACACCCACATTTTTCCATTTTGAAGAAGATCAAAGTTTCAAATATGAATGTGTGATAAATTGAGAGTCTACTTTTATTGTTAACCTAGACATAAAATTGGCATTACCTTTGCTAGATTGAATATATTTATATCGAAATTTAAACCGCTCAAAGGCAAGCCTGTTTCTGAAGTAACTTTGTGTCCATTCAAAAATTGATAATATCGTTATACTCTAAAAGGTATGATTGATGCTTCTCTGTCTACTCGACTTCATCTATTTGGTTGGTCATTAAAAGTTTTAGATGCGAAAGAAATGGGTCTCTCAACGTCATTTTCGAAAATTAGTGAAAGAACGGCCTCAACTTCATGTTCTGAAGCGTCCACCATTAAATTTATAGGAAGTTCCGAATTAAAATCAACTAGAATATTATTTTACTATAGTAAATATCAATTTTGACAAATCTTCTTTCCAACACCATCAATCATTTTTTTTAGTGTTCGACCGAAAGTTCAGTTTCGGTTTAGGTCGAGATTTGGCAAAGACCGGGTTTCGGTGTCGACGGCAAACCTGCCGAAACTACCACCGAAACCGAAACTGCATTCGGGAGTTCCCGCGCTGTAATCGGTCATGTTCGGCTAGTTAAATTTCATACAAGTGAAATTAGGTAACAACTCAAATGAGTAATTTTATGTTTAATATTTTTGAAAACCCATCAATAATATTCAATAGAAGGATCTACACCTACTCAAATAAACACCTCACCTATTTTAAGTATTTTTAAGGCGCAATTAATATTTTTTTCTTGAATATGGATTTTTTATTGATTATAAATAAGTAACAAATGTTGAAGACTGCATAACGATGTGATTTAAAGATTAAAAAAAGACTAACTAATTAAAATAACCTTTTCTTTATTTTTCCCTCAAAACAAAATCCTTGAAAAGAAGTTTCGTTTTCGGCCGAAACTAAGACCGTTGCCGAAATTTGTTTTTGGTTTCGGTTGTAAAAACCAGTTTCGGTCGAACACTAATTTTTTTCAATACGTTATAAAGCGGGTGTGTTGTAGCGATATATCTGAAAAAATAAATTTCGCCAGCCGATTGCAGTTAAATCTGATTGGCCAGCGTGAAGGACCTTGTTTATTTTACACAATAGATGGAAATGCGCGTGGTGATCATGCTTTGATCACGCATCTATCGTTGTTTGGGTTGCTTTGTTTGATGGATGGACAGATTTTAGATTTTTGAGTGGTTTCAAAAGTTGCAAATAGTAAAATCTGACATGATAACTATTAACACTCACAAATTTCACGTTCCAAACAGCCTTTCCAAAAAAAAAAATCGCGAATTTCAACCCGAAATCATGTGTGTCTGAGAGTAGGGTGAAAGGGTACCCTAATAAAAATGTGAAACTGGAACATCTGGCATAGAATGAATCCAAAACAATCACTTTTCCCAATCACCATAAAGAAGACGAAGTTTTATTCAACATAAATAATTTAAAGTTTCATTATAATATACGCCTAAAAAACCCCAAATGACTAGTTCTATGCTCCAAAACTGAAGGAGACCAGATCACTGTCTTCACTTACATACTGAGTGGCGAATGATACTATTATCAATGAAGCTTTTGTTTAATTTGACTTGAATGTATGTTTGGATGTTGAGGTGGAACCTTGCAAGTTAAATTTGACACACTTCCCGGTGTTCGATTGAGCTGAAATTTTATTTATCGATCCAGTCCCCATGACCATGTATATTTATGATAAATATGACGTGATGCTGCTGTTAGGATTGGCTCCAGACGAGAAAACTCTCCAACGGTCGACAGTAGGGAGATGAAATATTGCACACCTTTTAAGATATGGATGACAGTTCGTCGGTACACTATGAAACTGCAGTCACTTTCAATGTTGGCTCCAAATCAGTGAACTCCGTTACAGTCGGCAGTAGGAAATTGAACTGTTGCATATCCGTTCGGATATGATACACGGTTGGTATCATATGATACTATGAAATTGTTGCCACATCCAAGGTTGGCTACAAACCAGAGAACTTCTCAATGGTCAACCATAGTAACAGGCATAAGAGACATACCATGATTTGTGTAATTTTGTGATATGGGCTTCAATAACATTGGTTTTCAATCTATCTAGGAGACGGAAAACTCCAATATGGAACCCGGAACGGTGTTTCGTCAGGCACGAGTAAACTCTAAGCTGAAAAAAGTGGGGCATCTTTCACCAAATTACCACCCAAGTCAAGGTGAGTGGCATCAGGGTATAAAATGATGTCATGAACTCACGCCCCAGGGCACCTGGGTGAACCCTGTTGTATATTAGCTCTTACCTTTCTAAACGAAACTCTGGAAAGGTTGACGGATATTTCTTCATTACTCGTGGGAACATTATAGGAAATAAAGAAACAACAACACAAAGAAAAAGAATGTTAGAGAAAAATAAGTTGAAACGGCAAGAAAAATTTGATAATGAGAACGCCTTGACAAAAGGCGTGATGAGGTACGTAGTGAATCACCCACTCAGGCATCCGCCCATGTAAGAATGATGTATGTAATGAAATGAATAGCCTAAGAAATATATCAAACGTAAACTGAAAAATATAAAAAAATGTATTGAAAAAAACTAAAAAAAGGTTTATTCACATCCCAAAAAGATGTCATTAAAATTTTTGATTACATTAAACCTATTCATTTTCCAATTACTTCATAGAATTCAATTGTAAATAATAAAATTTAAATTTTAAATGTACTGCACAATGTAAATTTGAGTAATCTTTTTCTTTAAAATTTTTACTTATAACTTATAATGTCATTACACAACTTATATAATATCAAAGCTTGTAGATCAACTATGTTGATCAACTATGTAGATCAACCAGTAACTTGGGTAACTTGATCTGATTGATTTTAATTTAAAAAAATCTAGGTACAAACTAAGGAATACGAGTGTTTAGATCTCGCGAAAAGCTTTTATATTACATAAATTGTGAAATGACGTTACGAGTTGAGAGTAAACATTTTGAAGGAAAATATTTCTCAAATTAACATCGTGAAGCACTGAGGCTGACTCTCAGATATTATTTAATTGAATTTAAATCTTATTATTTACAATACAACAGAATGAAAGAATGAAAAATTCATTGAAACCACCAAAAAATCAAATTTGATAAAAACTCAAAAGAAAAATGCCGTAAGATTCCAGATGCTGAACTCTCTACGTGAAATCAGCAACCTCATATCCCCCTAGTAGGGAGTTATTTAGATTGGATCATATAGCTTTTCCTGTGGAACAACAAACGAGGAACTCGCGTTCCCTGGCCTTTCAGTACGTATTCTTCCTTCACGGTCTTGATCGAAGAATCGTCGTATCTGATCCAGCAGTTGTAGCAGACGTGGAAGGCATCGATCAGTAGTGTCCAATGTTGGCAATTTTGCCTTCGTGGCAAGAAGAGCTTGTATTGCTTCTCTATTAGAGACTGTGTTTCCTAATGAAACTTTGACTCGAAATCAAAATCCAAAGCCTTGATAATCTTCATGCAACCTTCGTGACTATATTCGAAAAGCTTAAGATCCAAAATTAAGATAACGGTAAGTTTGCAGAGCATAATTTGCTCCCACGCTTCGCTTTTAGTTTGTTTTCGACGAAATCAGTCCCTCTATCTAAACTGTTCTTGTAGACGAGTAACTTCTTATTCGAATCATTGCTCAAAGCAATGAGCCAATTCAAAAGAAAATCTAGAAACTCCGCATCTTGTTATCTATTTTTGATCCAGTCAGTTCGCATGTTATATAACATTTTATAAATCCACGTCGGACCGAATGGGATGCCAGTGTTGATTAAAACTTCTTCATTATACTTGGTATTTTTATCCACTCTCCCGCCTTTCGTCAAAATGTAGGAAGATAGGTGAACATACTGTTCCAGGGCTTGCAAAATCGAATTTATGTTGCAGTAATTGCTTTGATAAAGCGGATCCCTTGACTGCAATTCACTGCCCTACCGTCGATCGTGAATAATAATAATAATATCTATTTGCCAAATCGTCTTAGAATTATTACATATTACAAATGAAAATGATTGCCACTTAGGTTCACATGGAACCTGCCTGTAAAAACAAATGTTTTTCTTCGTTTCGTCTTATGAGAATCATGATTTTTCTACCTCATGAGTTTATCAGAGTACAGCCTGTTATTGGGGAAACATTTAATTTTTAAATTCACTTATGAGTTTATGAAAGTAAATTGAAACTCATCACGAAATATCAAGAAAAAATCAAGAAAATAAGAAATATTTATCAATTTGCTGGGTCCAGATAGTTTTTAACGAATTGTCCAGTTCATTAAAGAATCCATTTTTGAAAGCGTTTCTTCATCAGATCAATATTATTAAGTATTTTGACTGAGACAGGAACATGATTTAGAAGTTTAGCTCGAAAATAGGTGAAGCATCTTTGACCGATTGTTTCATTTGCTCTTGGTATGTGCAATGCTGCAGAGTTTTGTGCTCGTATTATTCGATTGTAGATTACAATTGATTTTTGTAAAGTAATTCGAAAATGAATAAAATCTTTTTTTGTATTTTTTTATATCAATTTATTCATTTCATAAAAGAAAGATCCAAATTGACTCACCTGCTGTTCTATGCAGACAGCGCTCAAGTCAAATTTGTGATTATGAAATCGTATATCATCACATTGAAGTGGAGCCACCACCGCAAGTCTGTACGTCGAAAAATTATTACACATCATATTCTTGACTCGAACCAATTCGCCGGAGTCTATGGTTTGCAAGCTGCTGTGGGAATGCGACATTTTCAAATCGCACGGCAAGGTATTCATAATATTCATCGAAGCATGATGTCTTCTAGGTAGTTCGGGGTATGTCGTTTCCAAAGCTAGTTCCAGTATTCCTGCCGAAAGAAAGGCAGTACCTGCTATTATCCCGCCGAAAGCCATACGATGCAAGGAGTTTTCCAAAATGTTGATTTTGGAGAAACAAGGGTAAAATATCCTGTCGAATATTGGGATGAGGATGAGAACCATTGCTGGATTTACCACCTGCATCTGATCTGGTGTTATTTGGGTTCCCATTATGTTGCCGTTCATGTGAGAGGCCTGGATAGAAGAAATGTGTTTTTTCAATATTATTCTAATATCCTGTTATTTATTGAAAAATATCACTCACGATTCAAGATAAAGAGCAGTTTTCTGAAGCAAAAGTTGGAATCCATGCCAAGATCATGAATGAATAATTATATATAGTGATTAACAGTAAATTTCGTGTCATATGGAATACAAGCAAGAGATGGAAAATGAGCAAACAATTCTTTTTGGCCTAATTACCGGACTTCCTTCAAAAAAAAGACTCAAGGAAATCATAGTGAGACTTTTCAGTTTCGATAATAATATATTTCAGAAACATTTTCTTGAAACAGCCCCATATCATGGTCGTTTCATGAATTGTCCTCCACTCAAAATAGCGAAATAATGGACTGATTTCCATATTTTTACTATTGAAGCATTAAAATAATTAGGAAAACACAAGATTAACAAATCGATGACATTCAATTTGCTAAGTTATAACAGTTGTCATAATGCACGTTAAGACAGAATAGATGCAGGCAATCTAGCTAATGTGAGGAGAGAAGAAACATTTCCGTAGCGCCCTCAGATAATTATATAGAATTCCGGGCTAGCCCCAGGAAGGAGCATACTCAAAAAAAAAAAGATTTGTTACTTCAAAGAAATTTATTTAGTCTAATTCATTTCATCACTTTGATCAAATATCATTCATTCCAAACGACGTGTATATTGTATCGATTAGATGATAATTTTGCGGAGACAAAATGAAATTCCTATTTTAATTTCTCTAATATTTCAATTCAAGAGGTCTTTCACTTAGTCAAATGAATTGTGGATCATTTCAAGAATAACATTTATTGAGTTCTCAAAATGATTCGGTTGAGCCAAACAATATAATTTCATCAAATCAAAAGTACATCTGTTGAATGAAAACTTTCCAATTCATTTTAGCACTATGTGGTGCTGTTTTGATATTAATATATAATTGAATCAGCTGAATATTTATTTTCACTTCAATAATACATATCAATACATTTAACTAATTTTGGAAATAATTTCAAGTCTATGAATAATTTCATTTTAATATTTTCATTATTTGTTGGTTTGAAATATTAAATTGTTTTCTTGAAAGAAATGGTATAGTTGAAATACTTTTAAGGAATAGAGTGCCGGTCGGCACCATTTGCATTTGCACAAAAACCGTAAACTAATCAGGAATAGAATAAGAATTGAAAATGTGTTTTGTGTTTTTCAAGGAAATCACGAAGAGATTCATAGTTTCTCTTTGATTATACGTGGATTAAAGTTTCTCAGAATTTCCACAGATATGTTGATAATATACTTTCTTTCATTCCATACTTTGAAATGATTATGAATAGCATGTATTGGATAAACGGCATCCTTTTTTATCAAGCGCGTGTCCATACATTTTTCTCGACAGCTGACCTCTATGAAATTGGCTTGAAGTTCTTATTGTTTAATGTAATGACTGAAGGAAAGCTTCCATGTTTTCAATTCTATTTTTAAGAAAGTAGAAGTTGTCGAGTGATATGATTATCATTGAGAGGTAGGTATGCATAGACTGTTGGTTGAGTTTGAGCTAGACTTCGCCAAGGAGTACCAGAATCTCTAATAACCTATTTTCATTTTCAAATATATCTTTGTATTGTTTTTTTGTATTATCAATAAAGCCGATATATTATTATTATTATTATTATTATTATTATTATTATTATATACCGAATCCTTGAAGGAACCTCTTTTTAATATTTTTATTTCAAAGAACATTGTAAAATAATCAGAGTTTTCTCTTGTATTACTTAATTGAAATCAGTAAGACCATAACATATTTACAGAAATGATGACATCCAATAGAACTGCACGAACTCAAAACATGCAATATACTCTCTTTCATTTTTAGACATGGAGGAATTTCTTAATAACTTGGGATCAAATGACCTGATTGATATTTTTGAAGGTAAAAAAATACATATATTATTTATCTTCCACTAATATACTTAAAACACATACTTTTCAAACAGAAAATGATGTAACCTTTAGACATAGCCTAAATGTTCACTGATGAAGAAATGAAAGAAATGATTCCCCCAATTGGCAAAAGAAAAATATTCAATCAAGGAAGCAATTGATGGAATAAATTAAGAATCATTTATAATAGAGGTATCTCTTTCATTCACAACTTTTATAATATGTATATCATCACAATTAAAAACATATTCAGTTTTCTTAAATTATATTTTTGCGATTTGCTGTAGATAGTTATTATTATTCTGGTCTGTACCTAAGTAATTGAATGCTAGAATTCTCAAATTTAGTAGATTTGAAGGCCTGAAAGTTATAAATGGAGAGTTAAGTGAGTTTTGTCATCACAATCATATTTCTAATCAAATTTTTCTGTGATGAAGTACGTCATTGTTTTTTTTCCTATTATCAAAAAATAAGGATAACTTCGTATGTTGAATTGGATTTGTACAAAAAAAAATAACTATATTTTCATATTTCTATGCGATAATATCCATAATTAGTAGAAATTGATCCAATAGTATTATTGTGAAAATGTAGACAATCACTAATCTCTGTTCTCTTTCATTTTAGAACATTACTTCAGTTAAAAGTTTTCGAAATCAACTCTATTTTTTTTTAGTAG
>WOGN01006958.1:0-12123 GCA_015342105.1 Leptinotarsa texana | reverse complement strand
AATCGCATATATTCGTTTCGGCTCCTAGCAGGTGGAATTTTGCACATGCACGCCAATATTGACTTCCATATGAAGAGTGATAAAGTTGTATTCCAAAATCAGCGGATAGCGAGTAGCGCACGAATATTTTTGTTATTATTAACAGGAACATCAAAAATCAATTAATCAATCATTCTTCTAATGATGATGAAGTTTATATCGAAACATTTATGATTGATATTTATAATTCGAGATTTTTAGTAATATATTGCAATAACTAGGTAAGATTCTTGAGTTTACTAGAATAGTGAGTAAAGCCATGTTAAAATGTTTCACGTATATATTTTTTTATGAATATTTCACTACCCAACAAGCATCACAATAGTCACAAAATGATATTAATGATGTTTCACATCCGTCAGAGATTCCGTGACGGCTCGCAATTTTTGTTCTCATTATGAAGCATTCTGTGCTTTTGAAAAATTGTTTTTGCCTGCAAAAATTCCGTCGTACCTTCACTTCAATTTGTTTGATGTCATTTAAGTCTTTTCGTAATTCCTTTCCATTTCACTTCTTGCTTTTTTATTTCTGTTCTAGTCGATGAAATAACTATTTTTATTATTTTCCAGATAATTCCAAATTCACAAAGTCTACTCTAATACCATAAATATGACTGTGAACTAATGAAGATTTGAAAAAAATCAATTCTGTTCTCAAGCTAAAGGTGTATCCTTCAATAAAAAAACAAACAGTTCTTGAAACTAAGAAACACACCTAATAATTTGAAAATAAGTATCAAATGTGATAATAAATCGTCCAACAAAACCAAATTGAATATTCAATTAAATGAGTGAACACTAATCTCCGAATAAAATTCAGAAGTGATATTCAAGAAAGTTTTGTACACAAAATCAGTAAAAAGGTTAAAATCACTCTTCAAATAATAACCTAGTAACCTTGAGGTCATCATCGCGTTGCGCTACTCAAGTAGAATGTTTAAATTTTTTTCTAGGATTATGCATTCAGAAATTGGATTCATCAAGTGCATAGAAAAGTTCTTTTCATTGTTGTAAATGCTGAACTTGTTTGAGAATATGTGACCAACCTGAATTATTCATGTAAACTTCTTTTGTTCTGTTACAATAATTAAGATTTTTAGATCACATGAAGCAAACTTGGAACGTGTAAAAAATAATGAAAAATAAATTTTGAACGGATTCTCACATTCAGTAATGAATTCATTGACAATAATATATTTCGAAGAGAGTTGATATCTGGTAAAAACTTTCAGCAGAGGGTTCCTAAATAATGAGTGGAGGTTATATTTTGGATGAG
Organism: Leptinotarsa texana; assembly: GCA_015342105.1. Lineage (NCBI taxonomy): Eukaryota > Metazoa > Arthropoda > Insecta > Coleoptera > Chrysomelidae > Leptinotarsa > Leptinotarsa texana. The sequence goes on along the minus strand of WOGN01006958.1, from coordinate 10,809 downwards.
AAACGCTTCAAAATAAAAAATGAAAGAATTTTCATGAACCCATCTTACAAACTACTAGGATTAGTTGTGTGAAAAAAGAAGAAAAAATTGTTTGATGTGTGATGTTGAAAGACTTCAATAACAATTACAGTAGATTTCAAAAAAATGAGAATTTGTTTCAGAAATATAGTTCAGAAGTAATTTTTGAATGAAACGTCAAACTTCACATAATCGTTTCTACTGAAAACACGCCAAACAATTCTCTCTTTGAAGTCTCCCACAGAATCAGTTCAGTTAAACTGACTTTTGTGGTTTCTCATGTACTACTGAACTTTATCAAACTGTCTTTTTATTGAAAATGTTGAACTTGAATGAGTAAAGTAAATCCTTGAAAACATATTCTGATGTTATGAGGAAATGTACTGTTCAGAAGGATTGATGACTGACAAAAATTTACTTTTTGTGATATCGTGATATTGATAATTACACTCTAGCCCAATTTCTATTCGAAAAATTTGATATTAAATAATTCTTCATGATATTCTGCCGAGAATTGTTGTTATTGAAAACTTGATTTCTGATAAAAAGTTGTTTCTATATTGCTACAAAATCATTTGGCTTTTTCTCACTTTTTCATTGTGGAATTGTCTTTTTTTGTAATTTTCTTTTACATCGAAGTATATTACATTCCACTACTATATAAATTCCACTACTATTCAAAAATTAGATGACCTGATAGAAAATCAAAAAAAAAATTTTCCGAAGCGAATCCTGGGAGCTCAGTGTGAAGTTTGTATAAAACTTGAATAGAAATGATTTATCGAAGGAGTCAATTACTCTTGATGATGTTACGATGACAGAATCAATCTCTGTATTTATGACTGGTAATTGTAGTCACCTGCCATTAAAGACTCACTGATTTAAAGCTAATTCATTCATGTTCTTCCCACACTGAGGGGTTCTGTATGGTAATATCATCGTCACATGTTAAACGGTCATAATTCTGAAAGAGTTGGAAACAATATAAAAATCTGTTAATGTTCAATTTGCGTCACCGATAGTCGATTGAATTTTTCAGAAGGAGGGAAATTTATAGTCGGCATTACTAGCAACAAAGTATACATTACGTGTTTCCGCATAGTGGAAGATGAGAAATTTAGCAACAGAAAATAGTGCTTGCGCTCAATGACATTTTCACAGATGATGTCGACATTTCAGAAATAGTAAATACAGGAGTAAATGGTTTGAAATACGAAATATCAACTCATTGATAATTGATAACTACTAACGTTGAAAAATAGAGTTACTTCTCAGTTTTGATTTTGAAAGAAACTAAATGATGGCCACATATTTATGTTGTATTAGAGTTCATCAAATGATATTTATTTGTACTTCTAGTTATTTTTGAGTAGCTTTCTTGAGTATCATACAATTCATCATTCTCTTTTAGAATCATTCTTGAATACCTTATTCCTTTAAAGATATCATGATATATACTCGTATGAGGATAAACCAGAGTGTAACCCACAAAAAAATTATGACTCATGACAGTAGTGAAGCCCAGAATATATTGAATTTATATTCTGTTAGTAACAGATATTTGTTTTCACAGTCTTGACTATCAGTTCAAACACGTGGAAATGATTGTTCAATGTTAATTTCCAAGTAATCCAATGATTTTTTGATGTATTCTTACATATTTTCCAAGTTCTCATTAACATTAATATGTTATCATTATTAATTTGTTTGAAGATACAGAAATTTGTCGTTTTGTGAATTATTCATCGACTTATTGAAACTTTCCTCGAATCCAGGAAGAATGCGTTGGGTTTTGAGGGTTACCAAAGAAATTTCAGTGATCATATTTTTCAGATTGAATTTTGAATGATTTAAAAAAACTGCTCAAAAAAATTTTTCATGGATTTTTCAAAATTATATTCAACCTTGAAATTTAGGGTTTATTGAGATATCAGTAGCTTTCTCACTAAAATCTCAATCAGTTTTTCTGAACTTGTTATAGTGGGAATTTTAAAAAAATTCAAAACATTAATAGAATTGTACACAATATTATTTAGAGTAACCATCAAAATCTAGTGTTCTCATCCTGAATCCAAGAATTAAGTCATTGGATTTTGATTGTTACTAAAAAGGTATCAAAGTTTTTCTCAGCTCTAATTGTAGAGGTGTTGGAAATCACACGTTAAAAGGTAAGACCTCGTTAGTCCTTAGCTCGCACAAATTTCTCAACTCCTGAGAGTTGCCGTTCGTAGGGGGGCGACAGCTGATTAACGGAAAAACAGATTTTAAACAAAACATTTTTTTTAAACGGGTAATAGAAAGTTTGAGTCAAAAAAATTGAACTCAATCTAAGGAAAAAGACGTGAATGTGAACCATAGTTCATCAGGACTTGATATTACTGATATTACTATTTCAATACCTCAACACGTATTTTGATAATTAAGTGATCATCTTCAAGAGGAAGCAGTTTAATCTTCTTCTTGAAGATGATCACTTGGTGATCGAAACACGTGTCGAGGTGTTGAATTAACGGTTTTGTGTTGGAAAAAAAACTCCAGTTATATATAAAGGTTCTAAACAGTACATCACAAGGTCATGATAGATTAACAAACTCCAGGCATATTATGGGGAAGTGTACGAGGTATGCTCAGAAATTGAGGTGAATCTTCAAATTTTACTGGCTATGTATGCGAGGTTTTATTTGACGATCAGAACAATAAAAAATAAGGCCAGTACTAATTGTTATCCTTAATCGTTTCTCGGGAGTAGATATTACCTATTACTCACGAAGAACTTTGTTTCGACAAGAAATAAATTCTCCTAGAATTACGAATATCAACATACTAGTACTTTCTAAGTGGAATGTTCAATAATCGAACACTTTCGAATACCGCATATAATAAGACACATAAAACTTGTCAGATGCTGATATAAACACCATTGAAACGATAAAATAAATACTGTTATGTCACATTAAGCAAATTCATGTGCGTATATGCACCATGCAGTTTCATTGACGTTCATTTCTCGTTACATCATCTCAAATTCAAGAGGATTCACGAGTTGCGTGCAGCGCAATAACAAGTATGCATGAGATTCACTATTTCTGAACTGAACGAAACTAACGGTATCTTCATCATCGGAAGACTATAAAACAGGCTCCTATTAATTTGAACATAACTTTACGAACTTAGGTTTTCTTTTCCGTTCACATCCTCTGAGGACTTTCAATACTGATCAGTTTCAAAGAAATTTTTTCCCAAAAATATTCAACTATTATTTGATACCAAGGTTTCAGTTCACCCACTTCTTAGGTATTTCACTGATCCTCTCAATGGTAGATAAGGAAAGCAAAAGTATGAGTAACTGAAAAGTCTTGTGTGTGTTGACTGACGAATAATGTTTTTGTGAGAACTAGTTAAACATTCGAGTCTAGGAATGTTATAACAATGTTGTTTCAGACGTGGGGTACACAAAAAATCATGTTATACCGATTCAAAACAGTTTATCAAGCAGTTTATAGAGCTTCACATACGACGAAAATTCATTCAGGAGAATACAAATAGAAAACAGTATTGGATATTAGTTTGAGAAGCATCATTGAATGAGAATCATTGAATCATCTGATAATTCATATAACTCCAGAAACACTGCATTGTATGAACTCAAACTCTTTCTGTTCAGCTGTGAATATCACAATCATCAAAAACTATTGAAGAAATCCAATGGTATTTAACAATGAATCAAATATTGGGAAACAAATTGATTCATTGGAAATCTTTCACTTTTTTTTATATTGTGAAAATTCTATATTTATCATTATGGTTTATTCGAAAAAAGTATTTTTGAAGCTATTTTAGGTGATACTAGTTGTTGTCCGCGGCTTCGCACGCGTGTAATTTAGTTTGTCACAGTAAGTTTCGTGACGGACCATTTTAAACAAATAGTTACAATATTTATTTATTGACCCAAAACTTCAGGTTTCCAACTTCAAAACTGAGAAAATTCAACACTATCTTTGAACCCCTATTTTCCCCCTTGGAGGTGGAAATTCCTGATTCCCTATCTTGATGCCTAATTACGCTATACAAAGAGCCTACCTGCATATTTCGAAATTCTAGTCTCAGTAGCTTCGGCTGTACGTTATTATAAGAGCGGACAACAGCAAGTAATTTATATTTTTACGTTGAAAATACAGTAACTAAAAAAATTCACCAACTGCATAAAGTAATGAACAGCTTTGAAAATCGAATTATGTTACCTATAAAAAAATTCGCAGAACTAAAACAACCGTCAACAACGTCTGCCCTCACGTGTCTGCCCGCGTCTGGGACGCGTTCTCGGCGATGACGCTTCATTGCTCAGACCGCCCCCCTACCCCCGCGCACTATCCACCGTGGTTTTACCGTAGACGCGACGCGTAATGGCTTACTGCGTCACGTTATTCTTATCAATCTTATCGTTATAACTTTCAAACGATTCATAAAAATCACTTAGTGTAAAAGAAAAAGTGTTTCAATATCAAATGCTTGAAACGACAATTGTATCAATTTTTATAAGAATTTGGCAGATATTCCAAAATGTGCATTGTGAAAAAGTATCCAATTTAATTGTATTTATGGCTCAGTATTTTGCATATAGTGACTATTACCTAAGAGTAGTCTATCGTGGACTTTTATTTAGAACTATTCAAGATTAAAAATCTTACTGTACATTATCTGTATGTATACGTATATGCCGCACGCCAAGATAGCTCTCAGGGAGTTATCCGACTCACTTAATACTTATCGTTTTATTTTCACCAAAATAACACAAAATATTTGTAAATTGCAGCCTGTATGTTATTCTGATATATAAGCTGTAATTATGTGAAGTTTCACCAAAATCCGTTCAGTCATTTAGGCGTGAAAGAGACACAAACAAATATCCATCGATCCTCACAAACATTCTCATTTCTATCAGTATAGATTAGTATAGATTTCAGATGATGCAAATGGGTTCAATGTTATATTTCTCATTCAGCACAATCCATTCCTGAATCGTTGAATTCAAATCTTCGCACGACCTGCAGTTTCCTACAAAACCATAAAAGTATTATTATATGATGGACAACTAACAGCATTATATAATATTCTCCAATAGAATTGTGAGAATATCATGCTGTGTTATATGTATCATTAGGTCAGATCTTCAATTACCAGTCTCGCGTGACAGGGAACTTTTTCTCTGAAATAACTGTTGATTACTGAGCTCTTCATGAAACCTATGGTTTTACATTTAGTTTTAATGTTTTTTGAAATGCAATTACGTTTTTGTTGACATAACTGTGGTCTGTACTAACGCCAACTTATCGTGCAGCTTGGATAATTCCTCAGAAGAAGAAATGTGTTACAATTGCACTACGAAATACTAGTGATAATAACAATTCCAATCTGAGCTAGTGAAACATGAGTTGAAAGAGTATGAACCATATATATCAATATCGATTTCAATTAATTGCTTGTGAATAGTGAACATAATGGATTGTAGCTCTGGCTCAGAAACGGTTGATTTCAGTATGATAACGATAAAGGATATGAGATCCAAAAATATTCAAAAATATCGTGCTTTTGTATTTACACATATTATAGCTATCATAAACCAATTGTTACTTTTGTAGGATATTAATAATGTACATATATAAAATTAGTATCATCACGTTTGACATAATAAAAGAATAATATGTGAATGAAATGTCAACAGTAAATGTCTTAACACACACTAAACAACGATCGTCTATCCGACGAGAGAGGATGAGCCTGCCTTCCGCTAACGTATGCGTGAGAAAAAGACTGGCGCTGTAACGCGTTGGGTAAAGAAGTGGTTCACCTTCCCACAAGGAATGTAGTTGAAGCAGACTGTTTACTTTTGAAAATGAAGACGCCAACCCGGTTGGTAAAGAGTGTTGCAGTTGCATTATTTGAGAAGAGTGCTTGTTTTTGATTTAATATACGCCTAACGTTCCGGTTCTACCTTCTTTTATAAGAATATTTTTCAATCATACATACGATTAGGGAGAAATATCTTTACTGTTACAACGAACAGGAATCCTAATTTCAACACAGATATGTAGCTTCAATCTCATCTTGTTTTCTGCTTCGAGGGAAATCTACAATCATTGATGTTGCCTAGAAATGAAGCAAAGCTGATTTTCATATTTCCACTGAAAGGTCTGTATGAGCATTAATAAATATGATGTGAACAGAATCACAGGCAAGCTTAATGTAAATATCACGGAAATGCATGAACAGAAGAAACCTAAACAATGAACATGCAAACATGAAAGAAACGCCTTATTTTCATCCTGACTGAGTGATTGTGTTCCAGAGTAAATGTTTGTGATTTTGTTCAATACCTTTTTTGAATGTTATGATGTTATTTTTTCTTCACGAATACTTTCCATATCTCCAAGTTTTTTGTAGAGAAATCAATGCCGAATGGTATGCAACAATTTTTTGTCAAAAAGTCCACAAATTTAAAAAAAAAAACATAATACATATTCTTCGCTACGACAATGACATTTCCCACATAACACATTAAACAATTTATTGAGAGAGAAAAACTGAATCGATGACTCATTCTCTGGAATTACAACTCAACAACTTTTTTATTCTTTTATGTCGAACAAAAATTTGGGTGTTGAACTGTTTCGGAAAGTAGTAAAAAGCAGGCAGAAATATACCCATATCGAAGGCGAAATTTTTAAAACAATACTAGTGAGTTTTTTATATCTTTGGTGAAAACTTTAAAATTGGCTCTCGAAGATTTCGAGAGGACCATAGTTATTCCGAGAATAAAATAAAAAAAAACAGAAAGAAATGTTTTGGCTTTCGACTTTTCAATCTTTATGTAAAAAAATGTGGGAATTTTCCAAAGGAAGGAAGAAAGCAATCAATTTAAAAAAATTTACTCTATGCAAAGACGTGCAGATCATGCAAAGAAGTAAATTTCAGCTAGGTACTTCGATATAAATATTGAATTACACGAAAGGAATTGAATCAGATGTCATTCACAGGATTCCTACACAATTTAGCAAATGAAAGAGTAAAATTCCACTATATGGAACACTGTCATTTTCATTGGTAGATATCCGATGTTTCGGAATAAGACATTTGCTTTATCGCCTCTTCTGCACCAAATCTTGATACCATTATAGGAAAAAATACGCAATTCATATATAAAATCACGACTTTTTCACGAATGAGTGTATTCTACTCATGTCATAGATGACAGTACATAACGACGTGAAATTGAAACATTTCTTTCCCAAATATAAAGAAACAATAATAACAATAATGATTCATTTATACTGAAATAGTTTCATAAAAATTGCATCTAAGAAATACAAATACAAACAAATATAAAACAAACTACGAAGCATCCGATTCCTAAATATAAAATGTAAATTAAAATAAATTAAATCTAATATTCAAAATGTGAATTATCGGTATGATACCTCAACAATTACAAATTCAATATGGAATATAATTTGGGTGTTAGGTGAATAGAGTGTGTCGAAACTTTTTCAGTGAGTGCGTAATTAGATGAAACCTATCAGATGAAGCAAAACATTGTAATAATTCTAATGCGTAGTCAAATTTCCAGAAGAAAATCTGAAATATTTTTATTTCACATTGATTTTAAAAAGTATTTGAAAATGTCTAGCGAAACTGCAATGGACTGTTCTTCTTTTCAGAATCTTATTTTGATTATGTTGGAATATTGTTGGAAATCGTGCCCGAAAAAAAGTAACGCCGGCCGCCACTGGTAACCATAAACCAAACGTGACGTAACTACGAGCGCGCGAATGTACGATGATTCCCCGCCATTCGAGGAGCAACGAGAATAATGCTACCGACTTCGATAAAACTTTGGCGAAATTTCTACAACATTCGATTACGATATTTAAAGTTTAGCCACGAGGATATTGACACACTCAAGTGGACGTTACAGTGCGGTACATGAAGTGATCTAGTAAGGCGATAGACATTCAAATAAAAGCTGAAGTTTAGTTGCAGTGTTTGTTGTATTTATAGTGAAATAAAATTAATTTTGATTATTCAGTGTAGTCAATTATTGGTCAACCCACGGGGAAAAACCTAATATTATTGTCAAAACTAGATTTTTTAAATTTTTTAATCGCAATGCTACTGAGTTATTAATAAAATTATTCACTGCGGTTTGTATAATTTTTATTGAAACTGTGACAGTTTTAAAAAACAGAAAGAAACACCAGGTGTCTGGGTTAATAATTTTATTATCAAACAAGCAGTAGGTGGAGATACATACAATTTGTGCATTTTCTTGGAAATTAATCAAATATCAGTTTGTTGTGAAGGTATCTGATATGATGAGCTATTTTATTTTTGAATTTCACACTCATCGTTGAACCTCATTGCAAGAACCAACTTCACGCGAGACGAATTTGCATTATAACCGTTACGAATTCATAGAGGTCTGCGTGACTGGAAATCAGACAAAAAAATATTTCAAATTCATGACGGGATATACCATTCATTCTTCGAAAAACCCAAGTACTCATACAAAATTTGCATCGAAACTACTCGGTCATATTCGATTCCGCATTGTATTCCATACTCGGGAATAAATCTGTCATCGGAAATTATGCGACATCCGTTTATCTCAATACCATTGACCTTCTTTCGATATTTCACATGAATAACTCGGTATATGGGTCAGCGGTGACTTCGTGGACATTGTAATGAAGAATCGTGTATAGAATATTTTTCGAAAATGATACTTTACTCCATTCTTCGTCACTTGACCTCTCATAATAAATATTAATGAACCTATTGGAAAATGACCTTTTGACGCCTTGGGTGTTCACGAGCGCGGGACGTTATTTAATTACAGTAATGTCAGCTTTCTTCTGTATTTTCGCTGTAGATGACGGAAAAAGTTTGATAACCGCAGGTTGAAAATGTATCTGTACTTTCTTCATCCAACCCACATTACTTTGGCCGGTAGATATTTCTCCAACCTGAGGTGGGTTGAATGGTTCTACTTTTGTATGGGTATTCAATGAAATTTTTCGTTCCTCATAACTGAAATAATGTAATTATTACTTCCAGATTACTAAGCGAATATTTGAATTGTCTTTTTGTAATCCTAGTCCTTCAAAAGTTACAAAATATCGGGGCCCTTCCAGAGCCTTGACTCATTTTTTAGTTCTCTTCATAATGACGAGACCTTCATTAATTGCCCAGTTTATATTTGTAGGCTTTGTAGCAGATGAAAATAACACAAAAACATTTCATTTTGTAGAAGACTTTCTGTAAAAGATAAAAAAGCACTTGCAACTACGAGACTAATATCAATATAATGGGGTTCAATAAACTTTTCATGCAATATGGAGCTTATCTTTCTATACTGAAATGCTAATATTCATTTTGGAAGACTGTGCATTCTGGCAATGACATCTCCACGATATGCCTAACCATAGTTTACAATGCGATATCATTCTATTACACCATGTGCTAGAAAAATGATGCGATTCCACTTAGATTAGGTTAGGTCGAAAGTGAGAGGATCTATTTGCCCCTCCACCGCAACTCGCAAGGGTTTATTGTGGTTCACACCTATTCACACTCGACCAAATAAACACAGCTTCTTAACGAAGCCGATTAGTTCGTAGGGTGTGTGGTCTTTCAGGTCAGGTGGTAACAGTACGGTTATGCCGAACTCTGAAAAACCTGATTCGGTCCCCAGCGGGGCAGGCACAAAGTATGTGCTCTCATTTTCCAAACAGAGGTGACTCACACTGTCTTCCGACAGTCCGAGTATCTGCATATGATGATTCAAATGACAGACATATGATGATTCAAATGACAGGTCTCTTAGACATCGTAAATTTCCGCTTGGAATACAGTCGCATAGGTTCATAGATAGGTTAATATCTCTGTCCTGGGTCTGCGACTGAAAACACCTGCACCGGAGCCGGAAGGTGTTTTTGATCCATCTGTGAATAATAACTATTTTATCTTAATATTCCCTTCTCCCAAAGGATCCAGTCCTATCTACTCTGAAACAGTACTTTATGAGGCAGTTCGTCGTTAACAGTTGGAGGCATGAAGTCAGAGGTCATTTCCAGAATGCTGTGACTTCCTGTGTCAACCAACAGATTCCACTTAATAAAATCGCACAATATATTTTGGATGACTGTGAGACATTGAAGAACTTTTATATATCATGATATTTTTGTAATTGTGCCTGAATTTGCTATTCATTATTCGAAGTTGAAAAAATCATTCAGTGTTTATAATAGATAATTTCAAAAATGAGACTGCTTATTTCAATAAGCTGTTATGTGGTGATAATTTTGAAATTTTTCAAAGTGCAATTCATATTAGGGAATATCTCTAAAAATCAAAATTCAAGACTGTTGTTCAAGAGAAATAATAAATCAAAGTAATATTTTCAGGGATGGAACGTGTTTCAAAAACTTTACCCATATTTTCAACTTTTGATTTACCATAACAAAACTTCTGAAAGTTTGGAGTACTTTGTGATTTGATTATAATATATATGTATGTATTAGAAATCACACGTTAAAAGATAAGACCTCGTTAGTCCTTAGCTCGCTTATGTTTTTGACTTCCGAGGGTTGTCGTTCGTTGTGGTGCGACAACTGGTTAACAAAAAAACAGATTTTGAACAGATTTTTCAAACAAATTATAGATAATAATCTACCTATGTTATGATTGCAATTTTGTGATCACGATAAATTATTAATCATAACTGAAGGTTTTAGT
>WOGN01006957.1:839-12124 GCA_015342105.1 Leptinotarsa texana | reverse complement strand
CTTGCTTGCTTTTTTTCAATTAAATCGTGAAGGTACTTCATTCTTGCGTGAACTCAGTTGTCCTGTCTGTTATTTCACTGAATCCATTTTAAGCATTTGTTCGTACAATGAAAAAAATCCTCTTTGTTGCACACTTATTAGACCACACTGTATATTTCTAAAAAGTTATTTAGCATCTGGTACCGGTTCTGTTTAGTTAATGTAGATTTCCCCACTACGAAAACCCAACAGGAAGTAATTTGTACTTTTGGTTTATATTAATTATGATATCTCACCCCTTGTGCGCTCTTATTTTCTTGTCATTTGTTATAACAAACACCACTGGAGCTCAATATGCTGAAGGTTCGAGCTGTCGAATTGCGGTTTATCAATTACATTTTGTTAAAACACTCGGACAGATGTTGCTTCCTCCGGACATTGATATATCAATCAAGCAATCATAGAACAAAAGTCATTCGAACGGGCCCACAGGCCGTGAAACGATTTTACTACATTTATTATATGTGGAGAATGGTTATTTCAATTCCGTTATTAGGGTTATTTGGAGTATTGCTGTTATATTTGCGGTTTTGCATTCCGAAAAACATTCATTAAAGATTATTTACATTCTTTACAAAAATGTGTTTCCACATCCACATACCGGTTGTACAATCGTTTATCGTTACGTTTGACATTCTGATCTTGATCTATTCTGAGGATATTTTGTCCTTTGATGATTTTTGATAGGGCGAAAAATAATTTCGACAATAACAATTTTGGTAATTTCAAAATTATTAACGTAGGCGAAATAAAAGTATGGCGTACTACACTGGAGCTACCATGTAATAAAAAAAAATCTAACAATTCCGTTGGTACCTATCAACAACATTCCGATTACTAAAAACGACTGCAGACATTCAATTTGAATATCAATTTTAATGTCTCGTAAGTGACCCCGGCATTTTGGGAAGGATTCGGGAGTGGATAAGGAGAAAATTGAATTCTTGCATCTGAGGGGGGTATTTATTTTCAAGAATTCCCATTGGATTTTTGCCGTGTGTCCAATAAACACCCTTTATAATATATGTAACAGAAATATTCGATTTCCTCACTCATCAGCAGAAATTCAACCTTTCATAGACTTCTACAACCATTATAATAAATCAAAGGAGTTTATTGAACGAAGTCGAACTGGAAATCAATAAGTTGGTTGAAATATAGAGCCCAAAGAGTAAAAATGCATTTGTGATCCAATATCAAACAGCGCTGTTTCTACCCGCTACGTATGGTATCGACAGAGAACTCAATTCTTAATCAAAGATAAATGAGGCTCCCCAAGGCGGTCAGTTGAGAAGCCATATCAACCGCCGACGGGAAGAATGTCGAAGCTTCTCATTGCAAATGACCGCCTAGGGTGATAAAAGAAAAAGGAGGAGCTATAAAAATGATCAAATCATTCGGAATACTGGATAACTACAACAGTAGGTAGGTATAACCCATGGGAAGTGGAAAAGTCGCTATATATCAGTTGAACAACAACTCCGAAGATTGTAGAATAAGAGTTGGAGAAAATGGGAATAAAACAATACAACAAAATACTTGTTATAGTAAAGGATATCACTCCATTAGAGTAACCAAGAATGAAAAACAATCCAAGGGATTTATTACAAAGCATGGTGCCACTTAAGGTTTTATATAGAAGGCGAGTGCAACGCATTGAACGTGAAACTATCAAAACTGTTATTTGTGGATGATATGAATTTTATAGCAGATACGAATAGAATTTACAGCACAACCTTGAAGAATTAGAAGAGTTTGAAAAAATTACACAATACCCGAATAGAAAAAAGTGAACAAAACACAAGTACTACAGAAAAATCCTAAAGGCGCTCTCAGAGTCGTGCCTGTGCAAAAGTAACGATACACAATGGATTTGAATCGCTGGAGATTGAATCCATTTGGAAAAATGTTCTCAGGAAGTTTATTCCACATAAACGCAGTTCTTCAGATGAAAGACTTCTTAAACAGTGAAGTTCCAGGTGTACCGACTTGAATCTCAAAACGATGAGCAGCTACAGTCCGTCGCGTATTTCTGATATGTACTGCTCTTGGTGGAATCATATGTGCCAAGTCACTTGAACAGTTCCCGTTAAAGTATCTATATAAGAGAGACAAACCTCCAACCTTCCTTCGATGTTCAAGGCTATCAAGGTTGCATGTTTCGAACATCACGTGCAGGCAGGTCATTGTATATGAATTTTGTGATCTGTGAAATTTTTTTGAACCACATAACATCAAAGTTTCGGGGTTCCAGCATTTCCTCTCTTTAACAGGAGAGATCGCCTCTGATAAAAAAAGAGTCCAAAGTTATGTCTGAATCGGGAATGGAAATCATAGCCGGGATATAGAAAATTGACGGGGTTTGTTGTAGCACTAACTTTGGTTTCTGTGAGTGCAAGACTATGAGGACTATTTGATTACAGATGTTGGTGCACTGAGTTTATATTTGAGTTGAGTTCTCTGATGTTGCAGAAATCAATTTTGAAGTTGCTAGTGGGCCTCTTAGCATCTGCAGTTACCATGCTATTTCCCTGTGGACTGATGTTAGTATGATCCTGCTGACTGTCAGAAATAGTGCTTTTCGAATAACTACTCCAAGATGATGCCCTTGAATCAGCCCCCACCCAAAGATCCAATTGGGGAGCTATTTTACCTTCAGAGTATTTTGACCTTAGGAGCGCTATCATGCATTTTTCCTTATATTTCCACCCTTGAAACCGGAAACAGCGGTGCATGCGTTAGTCCGAAAGCTGTCTAAGCCGTGGCGATGGTATCTCACCAAGCGATGCTGAGTGGGACCAGCATGTACCATCTCTATACGATAAATTATAAGAGAAAATTTCACTGAGGCAGTGAATTCTTTCTATATTTTCATTCAAAATTACTACACGATACTGGATTGAAATGGAGATGGAGACATATTTGATAGATTGATAACATCATTGGGATAGAAAAGACTTAGAAGAGAAAGAAAAGAAGGTATCAAGAGCGGAGGAATACAAAAATATTTTTTAAGTAGAGAGATAACAAAAAAAGAAAAAATTGAGAAAAATAAATGCAGGCTTCGGCTAAAAGTGGAAAGATTCGCCACAGTGTGCATTTTGAGAAAGTGCGTTTCATAAAAAAATTCATCAGTAAAGGTATCAGAAGGTTGATTTATTGATTTGAGGAATTTACCGCGATTGATGACGAGTGGAAGTAAGTATCTAACCATTATCAACTTTCCATCATCTGGATCTGAGAGAATTAATCTCCTTCGACGGCAGTCACAAATTCAGTGCGAAACATCCGAAATCATAAGTCAGATGTCCTAACAGAAAACAAGAAGCGACCAAAACGAGCGAGACGGTGAATGGACTGAGGGTTGTTAACAATAACTCTGCGGGGTTGACAGTGTCGTAATAAATACGGTCGCGCCCGACGCTCGCTATTTTCCACCCGATTTAGCCCTGATGAGAAAATGAGAATTCCTCCCGAGCACGGGTGCGAGAAAACTCTGTGACGTCATAAATCCTTCGGTGCGGTACACTCCGGACATTAAGTTAAACTGAGATTGGAAGTCCTTCATCCTGTTCGTCCAGACAACCTTCGAAAATCAAATTGGCAACTAGCAGAATATGAGGTAGATACTTCAAGTTTTTTCAACATTGTTATTTGCTCAACGAAAATGTCAAAAGAATGTGCGCTGTGTGGCGGATAATGACTTTTTTCAAGCATTACATTGGGTAGCATACAGAGGTCATATCTTCTAAATATCTACTCCGACGATTTCACGAAAGGAAAAATGTGTGAAATTTTTTCTTCACAGAACACAAAACAGAAAACAAAAAAAATGATGAATATTCACTGATGAAGTATATGCGTACACTGATGAAGGAAAGTCATTGTTTGTGGAGGAAATCGAAGTTTTTATCGACTTTTTTGTGTATTTTCCCTGTCCTCAATCTGAAAAGAATGTGACTTTTATTTCAGAAGTCTGTCTTTATTTACGTGATTGTTCGCAAACGAACACCAAAGAATGTACGTTCTAAACAGAGCCCTGTATGTGTAATGCTGAATAATCTTTTAAAACATGACAATTTATCTATTTTGCTACCAAATAAAACACCCCAAATATCATTTGTGTACTATTGTTAATCTATTTTCAATTACTTGAATGCTTCAATTTTTTAAAGGAGTCACTTCGAGTTTGGACCAAAATATTTTTTAATCATTCGATTTCATCCCTGGGGTGTAGTATTTTTCTTCAAAATATCACTCTGAATCCGACCGGTCGGCCCATGATCTCCATTTCGTCTATTGATTATATATTCGCTTTCAAATTGTTCTTTACAAATTGATACCTCTCTTATTTGTTTGAAAATTTTACCCTCTATAAAAAATCTGAATTCCAAATAATTCAAATTGAATCTGAAAAATCGTCATCATGCGAGGATGATCAAGTATTAGAAATTGATGCAGGAGTTGAAGTAACCTGAGAAAATGAAGGCGATGACACCTTCCTTTATGAAAACGCCATCTATGAATCGAAATAAGACTCTATCTATGATCCCCTTACGTCCTCGAAGGTGATACTTCCTCGTCTTCATTTTCTCAAGTAAGTCCATTTAGGGCAGTCGAGGTCAGCAATGCATTCATGGTTCAGCCTAGCATTACTGATCAGACCTATGGTGAGTCGAAATAGTGCTATCAAATGTTGGATCACGCCTGCTTTATTTTAGGGCTCCGTCCTCTGCCTTGCAGCGGAAGCTGCAGTGAAATACTAGCGGACGAATCTCAGTCGATGTCGAAACTTTTCTTTGCCATCCCCTAAAACTGACTATATACGACCATTATTTTTTTTTAAGTAATACTATCAATAATGTCCCTGAATACTCCCCTAATAGGGAAAAAACCAAATCAAGCTTTTCAAAGTATACTTTCTTCTTATGTCCAATGGAGTGAGATCCAATGGACTGAGATCAGGAGACTTAGCGGGCCATGAAAACTATGAATAACTTCATATAACTTGCGACTTCACATAGTGCGACTCTGTACAAGCAGTCTTGTCAGGGATATCGTCTGCATTATGCATGATAATGTTTTGGATCAGTCTGTTGCTTGGATGGCTGACATTTCAAATCAATACTGGTTAGAAAATACAGGGTCTGAAAGTATCTTATTGTAGATTTTTTTCAACTCATTGACTCTTGTCTTTTGTGGCGCTTCTCACCATCTGTTAGCTTGTAAAAATTACATATTGTCAGCATTTTGCTATATCCTCAACTTGTCCTAACAATATAACGGCCTGAGCTAACAATATAACGACCATACAAGAGCTATCATTTTCCGTAATTTTCCGAGATAGTTTCGAAAATTTACACTAGGTCTTTTTTTATTTGATCATTTCACGATGTAAGTAGCCCACTCGGAAAGGACATGGTAAAGCCGGTTCTGCAATCCCAGTCGCAGCATCTTGTTTTATAGCTTGTTAATTATGTGACTCCACTTACCACATTAGTTTAAGGAAAAGTTGAATTTAATTACATTATATTAATTTAAGTAAAACAGTCTAGGTGTTAAGAAACAGAAAGAGGATCTAAAATGTGATTTTAATTGATGGTTTGCGGTTGCACGTTTATCAAAATTAATTTAAGTGTCCTGATTTTTCATTCTGGGTTATGTAATGATGGAGGAGCTGATATAAATGGAATTTTCAATTCGTCTGCCCACAACTCAGAACTGTATTTCAAATGACTCAGAACGAGTGATGTATATATATTTATATATTTTTTTTCATACATAGACTGAACATTGAAGTATATAAACATTAAATTACGTTATTGATGTGATAAAATTAGTTTTGTCTTTTTCATTTTCAATGCATGCTTCGCGTTTCACAATTAATTGCTAGTTAGTTAGTTCCAAACAACTCCCGATGATATCAATAAGGTGGCGAAACAATGGTTGAGAATTAATTTTCATAGTTATTGAAAAAATATTATTGGTTCATAACTATCATCAATGTAGATCTTGGTTCCAGATTATGAACAAAATATTTTTCATGATATCAAAATTTAGTTTATTCCATGAAAATATTGTTTACAATTCGAATTCGATCTTGTCGAACTGAGATTTCATAAAGCTGAAAAAAACATTTTCTGTGGAATTTTCTCATGAATCTAAATCGCCAATTACTCCTTCGAAATAATCTTCTTTTGTTAAGAGAAAATTTTATTTCGCGAACGAGAAGAATCCACTTTCACAGCTGAACTGTTTTATTACAGACACCTTTACGAGGTTGTTTGCGAATAAAGGAAATCTATTTTTTAGAGAGCGTTAGTTAGGCTACAAGAATTTTCATGCCACGATTTTCCAAAGGAATGGTCAGAAATTCCAAGACGTGTTTGTTTATGACTTTGAAATTGATTTCGTTTCGAGGCTTTGGTACAGTTCCCTGTTGGAAATTATATTGTTTTTTTATATTCTGCTTCACGTATTGCTTTACTTTGTCAAAAACCACTAGGATCTGTAATAACTCTGACATATAAAAAAACGGTAAAGTTTTGCATTGCTGCCCTGACGATTCATCTAATATGCTCTTCCCATGAAATAGTATTCATGGAGATCATAACTTCCAGTAACACTAATAATGACAAAGGTGAAATAGTAATTAACTTTTTTGATTTTTCTGGTGGAGCAGAAATGAATTTGACTGTTATTAGCATAGAAGTAACAAAAAACCTCGTTTTACCTCCAGTGATCTCTAAATAAATTTGTTCGTTTTGAAAAATAACAGAGCGAGAATTAAATTCTTTTTTCATGTTAGCTCTACTCACCTATTTTGCTACATGGTATACGAGCATTAGGGAGTAATCATCAATCATTGTTTTGAATCAAAAAGACGGAGAATGTCTTTTTTGCATATAAGATCTTGCTGGTTCAACATTCAATAGGCTACTTTGTTCCAAAAAATTCGGTTCTTCGCCTTTAAGAATTCTTTTTTTTTAAACTTTGTGTAAAAATTGACAAATTTTCTTTCAAATTGAATTGAATTTTTGAATAGTTAGGAAAACTTCTGTAGTAGTTGAGTTGTCTACAATGCATTTTTTCTTTCTTAGTTAGATGGAGAACCACCAAATATTTTTTGTCATCTAACATTTCGAGAATGAGCTTAATACTAAAGTTTCCCTCGAAAAATCTTTCAACTCATGAAACCTGTGGCGAATGAAATTAAATGGTCGTAAATTGCGATAAACTTTTCCAGAAATGAAAAATGTTTCTGTTGCAATTCAGTAGTAGGAGAAGGAAACTATCTAAAGGATCTTAAACTCCTTCGTGTTCTCAGTTGGTATATCATCAATATAAATTTATAAATATTTTGGATTATTTGTTGGGTTTCCATCTATATTCGACGTTATCGATACCGAATGGATACGTATTATCATTAGAGTAATTTTTTCAATAGTAGAGTTTCACAAAATTGTTGTTAATTTTTTACTTATAGTCAAGGTTGAACATTATTTTTTTATTTGGTGTCGAAGATTTTGGAGATTTCCTTTCTGGATAAGGTTCCAATGGTTGTTAATTTGATTTTCGTCCTGTAAACTTGTTGGGTGGAATATTATTTTGCTCAGTGAATAGGGTTACCAATAAAAGTTCTCATAAAGTTGATTTGAATGGATCTTTTGCATGAAGTCTAACTAGGTTGAGTACAACTCATTTCCTTGATGGACTGTTGATTGAAGTGGTTGATGAATTCAATACGAGTCACCCAATGGGATTATAAAACATGCAATAAATGTTTTACCAAGAAATAGTACACTTTGTCGATTTTGACGGTTGAAAGTTTTCGATAAAAATTGAAATGAGAAAATACTTCTTACAAAATTTCTCCACCGATTTTCCAGTATAGGTACATTCATGCTTCTTGCTACAAATCTGTTCTTTTAAAGATATGCATCATGAGTTTTAATTATTTTGAGAACAAGAAAATTTCACTAACTGTGTCACTACTATTCACAAACAAAGAGAGAGAGAGAGAAAGAGAGTACAAATATAATCCTGTTAAGATGCATAGTGATTCATGTATAAAATTCTGAATATATGAGAATCTTTTTTGAGGTAACCAATTTTCATATCGAATAAAGTACTGATACTATTCCTAAAATCGATTCCGTGCAAAAAGTAAAAGATGTTGATGTTAATGTTTCGATTTAATTTTGCTATACTTATTTTGAGATTCTAGATTTGATCTTGGGATTATCTCAGATTCCAGTTTTTATCTTGAATTTATCTTGAGATTTCTTACTTTCATCTTGGAATTATGACTTTCATCTTGTTATTATAATGGTTTTCTTGGAGATCTGACTTCTGTCATGAAATTTTGAACTTTGATTTGAAATATCGACAATTTGTATCAAAATATTATCTGGAAACTTAAGTTTACGAAATTTCGACTAATTTTGTGTCATATTTTGAGATTTTAAATTTTGCCTGATTTTGTAAATCTATATACTCCTTTTTTGGGAAAGAAAGTTTTTGGCTTTCTACTACTCCATCTTGATACAAAAAAAGAAGGATGAGGGAATCTTCCAAAGAAAGGAAGGAAGTAAATCTATATATGGATGTGTAGATCATACAAAGAAGTAACTTTCAGACACAAACTGATAGAAAGTCCTCCTGAAACAGCTACTTTTATATAAACATTGAATTACACGAAAGAAAAATTATTTCGAAACAAATACTTTTATATGAACACAATTATACAGAAGATACTTTTTCTTTAGTCAGTTTGTATTTCAAACATTCGTTGTGGAATAACAATCAGATATCTTTCACATGAGTTTTACTTCAAATGAATGGTAACAAATTGTACTCACATAGAATATTGCCATCCTCACTGGAAAACACCTAAAAAATATAATCCCTTCCAATATATTCCTTATCTTAAGATTCTGATTTTTATTTAGTATCAGAAGAATTTCTAGTAATTTATTTGCAGTAATCAGTTTCCATTTTAAAATACCCAACGAAATTTTCATTTCCTTTATTCGCTCTAGGTACGTCCCTGGATACATAAATTTTGAGAGATTCTGTTCGTTACGTGTGAGTGTTTTTATTGGGGGCTATTAGGTTGGTGTGATGAAATCTCCTGAAAATTGATTTTAATCAGGAAGAGTGCAATAATTTATTTAAATCATGTTTGATTGTATTAACGCAATGGTTTCTGAATTATATCGTAACAACCTACTTCGTTTGTTCAAAACTTTTTATAGTGGTTGGTTTGTGAAAGAAGATTGATATTTCCGCTGGAAAGAAAAAAATGAAGAAATTGTATGGTAATGGATGCACAATCGAATATAGTCTTTCAATTTCATCCGTTGGAAGGTATGAATCGAACGACTTTCACAATGATAATTATCAAAAGTATATGATACGATCTCTGAAGGATTTTAATTCGGCCTGATACTGATTTTTGATTATTTCGGTTGAGGAGGATCGAACCTGTAAAAAATTCTAATTAATATTTATTTCCAATTATTTTGTTGGACAAGGTGAGATAAGATAAGAAATACACGAATAAGAGAAGAACTAGACATAGAAGACATTATTTCATTTATAGAACAAAAACAATTAGGATGGTGGGGATATATACAGAGAATGCCAAACAATAGACCTGTGAAACAAATCTATGAAGCGAAAACACAAAACAAGAGAAGAAGAGGAAGACCTGAAAAAACCAGGAACAACATGATAGGAAAGATTCTACAAGGAAAAAATAAACAATGGAACGAAGTAAAGACACTGACTAGAGATAGAAAGGAATGGAAAAAGTTCATAAAGCACCAATAAAATAATAACCCGACACCCTGAGGGTAAAAGGGTTCAAGATTATATATATTTTGTTGGAGTTATTGGATACGTAAATTTCAAAATTTTATACTTTTTAGACATAACACCATACGTTGAAAAATATTTTAAATAAAATTACTCTTTTAGTACACTTTCCGTCGATAAATGCCAGTTATACAAATTTAGAAATTCAATTCTATAGCATAGGATGTTTTATTTCTTAACATCAACTTTTAAAATTGCTTGCTTTTTAATAACCCATTTTTAATAACGCAAACTGTCGGTCACACCACTGACAATTTGTGTTAGCTGAAAGGAAAATTATTTTCAATTCATTCACGACCATCTGGTCCTACAAGTATTTTCGAAAATGTAAGTATTATAGAAATAATTCATGACATTTTGATTAACTTCAATACGAATCCAATTTGACTGATTTTGTGGTAAGATATGAATATCTGCATAACTTTTTCAACCACAAACCAATAATTATTTTTGCTTCCAAATTGATAATGTAGCTGTAAAAATACTACCAGGAAGAAACGATTACAAATAATTAAATGTATTAGTATAGAAAATTGATGATACTCATATTTATAAACCTCAAAATACTATAAAAACGATTAAAAAAGTATAATTCCTTGAAACATAACAAGTGGAAAATCCCATCACTCGAAGTTCATTACTTTGGTGAATGATTAGTATTCATGAGTAACACAATACAGAAGTGGTCACAGAAGCGAAATTAATTATTCTGCTACCTTTTCGAAAATTCTTGAAGTAATGATGTCATTTTTTATGGTTTAGAAGAGTTTTATAAGCAATAGAGGAATCCATTGTGTTCGGTTACCCTTTCACTAAATTATATAACAACTTCATACCAAGAAAATAGTGATTGCTATAAATATAAACGTTTGTATCAAAAACAGGGAAAATCCTCACAAAAAATCCATCTGGATAGTATTGGAGTATATCATTGAATTGGCCGATACTTTTTAAAAATCCATAACGTAATCAAGATACACCTTACACTGTACACACTGACATTTTCTCAGAGCATTTTACAAAACTGCAATACGTGTTCATACTGTGTGAACAGATCTGAAGAAGTAATTATATAGTGAAGCACTGTTGTGGCTTTGTAAACTGTTCAGTGAAAATCTCACGATGAAGTGCAATGAAACATAAATGCATTCCAAGAGAAATTGAAACTTTAAAACAATAAGAAATTTCAAATTATCAATATTTCACTTATTCCAAACCTTGACATTGTATATTGCTTGAGAAGTTTCAATTTTATTTTTTGGTCTATCAAAGGGATGTTCGTAATTGTTATTATTCTGTTATCTTATATTTTGTTTAAAAAATGTATTGGCACATGATTGGCTAGTCACTTTCTCTTATTAATTCCG
>WOGN01006956.1:0-12125 GCA_015342105.1 Leptinotarsa texana | reverse complement strand
CAAACTGATAGAAAGTCCTCCTGAAACAGCTACTTTCATATAAACATTGAATTACACGAAAGAAAAATTCTTTCGAAACAAATACTTTTATATGAACAATGAATTATACAGAAGATACTTTTCACTATTCAATTTGTATTTCAAACATCAAGATGGAGTAGTAGAAAGCCAAAAACTTTCTTTCCCAAAAATTAATCACTCCTAAAATATATAACCCCTTCAATTCAGGTTTCATTAATTATATTTCTCTACTAAAATTTCCATTTGAATTGTTTGCCATTTTTTGCTTCATTAAAAAGACGATTCGTTATACTTTTTTCAACACTCGCATGATAATTTGATGTCTAGTGGAGATATCTACTAATATATGTTTTCTTCCAATAAACATATGCATCAAATTGATATGATGACCTCTCCTACATTACATCAGGGAAAGAGGGTTGACAACTTGTTCAATCTCTATTGTGAACTCCATTGTCACTTCCTGTTCATTGATGAAATCTAAAAAATTATTCAGATCATCATAGTTTTTATTGCAAACAGTAAAAATATAGTCAACATATCTCCACCTGGCCATTCTTAACAGAAAACTCTTCAGAATGTTCCATATATATGTTACTTAAGATGGGAGATAAATGGAGCTCATAGCCAAGCCAAATTCTTGTCGATAGAAATCATTTCCATATTGAAAAAATCGTGGAAGTAATAATATAGTACTAACATCCATCTTGTTTGATGTTTTGAAGTTGACTCATTTTTCTACATGGATCTTACAATTTTCACATTCGTGAAAAGGCCTTCAACATCGAAGTTTACCAGAACATCACCATCACTGATTGTTAAAATCTTCAGTTCGTTTATCAAATGGGTTGTCTTTTTTCTGAAAACTGTTACTTTTTCCTGATATTGATTTTCAAATTCTCAAAAGGTATTCGTACCTTTCTAATTTTTGACAGGGAGATCCAACTGAACCCACAATTGATCTTAAAAAACACAAAACATGACTCGTTCAATATTGAATTGATAAAATTATTGAAAAAAATTTGCGTTCGATAAAACTTGCCATAGTTATTCACAAATAAGTGAAGTATTTTTTAAATAACAATGTCTTCGAGTCAATTGATAAATATATGAATAGAAAGTCACTAATCACTGATCAGTGCATACAAAAACTATACTGATATAGTTCCACCTGAATTAAGCTTTTTTCTGTTGCGAATCCTTTGACTGTAAAACAGGTTACAAAACGCAGTCGAACATGAACTATCGAACAAAAGCTGCGTTCCTGACTGTTCCGTTCCCCATCGCTGTCTAACTGCAATTTGCAACTCATTCTTTGGAATATACCTCTAATTCACATGAGAACACACAAGATTCTCCGTTCGATCAAATTACTTTGCCGCTTGATTTACTGGATCACAGGCAATAACAGTGGCGGAACATTCGATAATTATGGGTGTTTGTTTTTTACTGTTAATGGAACGACCGATCATCACCTCGAATTTGCAAGATCAAACTTTCCATGGCAGACGATCTGAAGACCTATTTTCAGAACGTCCATTTACGAAGAAAATAGCTATTTACGAGTGTTAAAAGTAAAGTTTTATTTTGTGAGTGAAAATCTTTGCGAAACGAGCGTAGCTAGTTGAGCAATTTCACGAACGAAATAAAACTTACTTTAAACATATATATCACACAAAGTTTTTTGTATAAATGTTCTGTTGTACATGTGCATGATAAAATCGATAAATTTATTATTTCTATGAAAACACATTTTGACATCTCTTGTCTGTTAACTATTTTCATGTTATCGCATTTGATGTGAAGTGGCCGTGTTAGGTGATGCCGAATCACCTGGTTACCAACAAACAATATTGTTCACAGCTCACGCGTTTTATTTGAAGTCACATTTGAAGTTCTTGCTGGTGTTTAATGTCTTGCATGATGAAGAACAATAGTGAGGAATTTTGTGTTCCTGACCATATTGAAGGAGCTGCAAAAAGAGCTTTAACTGAATCAAAACCAAAAAAAATCGGCTCAGGAGTACGACTTCGCATATTATAATTTTCTTAGCTGGTGTAGACTTAATGAAGTCGAAGGAAATTTCAGCGAAACCGTCTTCTTCACCTATCTAGAATAGAAATAAAAGAAACTCGTCAACTTTGTGGAGCAAGTTTTCAATGATAAAGTCGCGCGAGTTCGTTGAACATGGGTTCAATACAAGCAAATAGTTCAGGGTGATAGCTTTTTAAAAGCGGAAAAATTGAAGTTATAGGCACAAAAAATCAAAAAGTCTAACGTTTGAATAAGTCCATAGGTTTATACATGTGGCCCCAGATGAAAAATATTTAATGATAGAAGTTTCTTCCATTTTTGGAATATATGGAGTCTGTCGGCGTGAAGAGCTGTGACATTTATCAATATAAGACATCAAATTTATGAATAAATCAGTGATTGTTCTAATTTCAAATACAAAATAGCTCATTCATTTTGCATTTTTGGAAAAAACAATATGTTGCATCGCGCCCTTCTGTTACCAATCATCAACGTTATTTTCTGAAATACTCAAATTATGAATGCAGTACCAACACAGTTGATATAAACACGTTTGGGAAAATGTCCTCTACCATTGCTAAGTTTCTGAACCTCCCGGAACCAAAGGAATATACGTGTTACTGTTTCAAAAGGTCTTCTGCTTCTTTGCTAACAGATTCAGGAGCAAATATAACAGATATTAAGAAGCACGGAGGATAGAAGTATACAACAGTAGCTGAGGGTTACATCGATCAATCCATCTCTTAAAAAAGGCTATTACTGAAAGAATAATCCCAACCGCTAGCTCAACCATTACAGCATCTTCTCCTTCACTTCAAGAACTGAATGTCAATGCCAATGAAATTGTCAACTCAGCTAGTTGAAATATATTACGAGGCTCTTCAATATCGCAAGGTATTATTATCACCAGATGTATTAATTGTACTTTCCATATCAATGTTCATAAATAATAATAATAATAATAATGTAGGGTCAGTAGGGTCTGAACTGATCGAAACTGTGGCGAGAGATGTAATTAGAATATGATCTCTTGATTATATTTCGCTTACCATTAGTTGTTCGCAACCTTCTCTCGATAAATATCTGATATCTGAATCAATATGTCTAATACATTTGTAACAGAATTTAATTGTATCTATATCTATTATTCATAATTGAACTTCTTTGAAAATTGAATAATTATGTTTTGTTTATTGCTATTTGTTCGAAAAAAATCGTCTTAAAAATATTTTTGACACTAGTGTAAACATCATATTCCAATACTATTATACGGAAAAACAGATTTTAAACAGATTTTTAAACAGATTTGGACAACCATTGAAAATGTTACTTTTAATGACAGTTATACAAAAACAAATTTATACTCGAAAATAAATTTTTTTTGTATTTCAATTTTTTTAAATACCGTATCAGATTGTATCTCTATTATCCTTGATACCAGGATAATGAGGTCTATCGAAAGCGCTCTCAAGTGAGCAACTAGCAGTACTTTCTAATTTATGAGCATTTTCTACTTAGCCCGAAGTCTGACATGAAGTTTTTTCCATTGGCATATTACCTTTCAGTTAGTGGCAGATCCTCAATACGCCTATCAAGTAGTTCTTGATGTTTTAAATGAAAGTATCAAGAGCAGAATTAACTTCAAGGCCTTCAACAAATCCTCCCGGAATTCATCAGGTTTCAGAAAAGAGATGGGTCTGATCATTCTTCATACTCTTCAAGAGAGTTCTGATACATTTTATAGTCCAACTGAATAAAAACTGTTTGGTCCCATAGACTTATATGGTTTCAATGTATTTACCGTCAACTCAATCTCCAAATCTGTCACTTTTATTAAGTACCACCATTTCTCCCTGAACACATTCTACTCCCTTTATGAGTCTACCTTAATTTTCTCCAGGGCTTCAATGCACTCAGTTATAATGTTCCCATTCGGCAGATTCAACTGCACTTTCAGGGAATTCTTTAGTTTATTGTTCCATCCATACAAAATCCTGTCAATATAAATAAGGATATGGATATTGAGTTTCTCGAATGGAAAGGTATAACAAATAATACAAAACATTTGATTTTTTCAAAGAATCACATTTTAGATGTACTTCAGATTCCTTCCAAACAATATATACTCAAAAGTTGGTCCAAGGGCACAACATTTCATTAGTATTCAACTTCCCCTTAAAAATAGTATTCAGTGTCATCCTAGCTTTCTTTCCCGAATGTTACTAGTGAATTGATTCTTGTATACGAAATTATTTTTAGATACACAGACATTCCTAAAACCGAATTCATTTTTTTTTATTTGGAAAAGTATATATCAGTACAATCTTGGTTCCAATCCATGTTGTTAGGTTAGGTGAGTGAGTCCATTCGACCCTACACCTATCTACACCACTCGACCAAAAAAACCCAGCTTCTCAACGAATCCGATTAATTTGTATGGTGAGTGGTCTTTCAGGTCAGATGGTAAGAGTACGGCTCTATCAAACTCTTAAAACCTGATTCGGACCCCAGCGGGGCAGGCACAAAGTATATGCTCTGTTAATGAGGTAGTCGGATAGTCAAGGTGCAAGATTCTCACCTTGATACCCTCGACAACCTTTCCATACGAGGGATTCTGCACGTCAGCTACACCTGACGATGTCTTAGATCCAACCGTGCAGGGTTTTTCGCTTCTGGCGAATCATTACTTGAGCGAAAAGTTTGCTAACCTGCTCATGCGGAGTTTGTTCCTCCAACTGAGACAGATTCTGCGTACGCCTCTCAAGAATTTGGTGTAAAGCGGTTTCATAAAGTAATCCGCTCTTGAGAAGTCGACTCAGTCGTTTTCTGGCTGCACCACCGAACCTTTTTTTAGGTTCACTCATTGGATCAGGAGTTGAAGAGTTGAGAATCTCTCGCTCCTGATCTAAATTTACAGGCAGGTCAGTTGGAGTCGTAAGCTCGATATCCATCTCCTCTGTAGACTCGCTCCTGATCTAAATTTACAGGGAGGTCAGTTGGAGTCGTAAGCTCGATATCCATCTCCTCTGTAGACTCAGCGTTAGAAAGAATTTTCAAGTTTACTCTGTCCCTGAAAGTCCCACGAGTAGCTAGGGAAAGAAGGTCAATCACGGCAGAGCCCCGCATTAGCGTGACAAGGCGATGCTACGACGGGACGCTCAATATCTCGAAGGTCCCGTAGAGACAGCTGATAGGCTCAGTGTCATTCATTCTCTCGGCACGGATACACACACCTTAGGATTAGGTCATCGTTGGGATGCCATTCAGTTGAAGAATAACAGAACCACAAGTGATGATGCTGTCATTCCCGTATCCGGCAAGGCTACGAGGAAGCAGGCATTCGATGGCCGGTTTTGCCCAAGCCCCACATCCCAAGCTGATGTACTCGCCGAATACAGCATGAACAGTGGTTCGGGCAGTGAAATATGAACAAGGACAGCCAACCCGCCATCCATGTTGTTACTGATTTGATGAATAAAATCACAGTGATACAGTGATGAAGTGTTATTTGTGTTTTTCTCTTTTCGATTTATTGATAAAAATATTTATAGTGATAAGGTTGTTTCAAAAGTTTTCTCCGTTTTAATGTCATGTGTTTTTGTAGTTCCATATCCCAATAAAAATACATTCTAATGTATCGTGGTATTTAGTGATCGCTAGGGATTACTCTATACTTGGTTGCTGTCCTTTTTTCTCCACATTTAATTTTTCTGGCATTCCTTCAGCTATTTGAAATATAATATCGTATAGGGATTCACGACCAATTTTTTTTATTCAAATTGAAACAAAGCGCTGCCGAAACAGTGCCGAAACAGCCCAAAATTTATTCAGGAATTTGGCAATAATAGTGTTCATGAACGCACGTTTGCGAAATGTCGTTTAGGAGATTTCAGCCTCGAACATGAGCTCTGAAGTGGTCGACCTTTAGTGATCTAGGACGAGGATTTGAGGACCCTGGTGAAGACTGACTTATCAAAAACGGTGCGTGAGATGACGGAAGAACTGGGCGTCAGCTACATTACGATTTTCGATGGTTTAAAACGATTTGAACGATCGAGATAAATTGTCAGGTTTGTATATCTGGACCTTTTTTCTCCGCAACCAAAATGTTAAATCATCACGTATTATAAAAAGGAGATTAGTAGCAGATTATTTTACGCCAGAGAAAGCTATTGAATAGCGAGACACGTGTCGAGGTTTTTGTAAATCCCTTCATAGTGAAAATCATGCAATGAACTGTATAAATTAGTTTTAAAAGTAGATCCTCTACGATAACAGGACACATCTACAGAGGAGGTCCGACCTTGCTCCACGACAACGTCTACACGTTCCACAAATCACCGTTTCGAAATCAAACGCATTGAACGTTAAAGTTCTATATCAGCCAGGATACTCTCCAGACATCATGACAACCGACTACGACTACACTCTGAATTAGACTCATAAAAATTAATAGAACTTCTGAAACAACCTAACAGTTTTTACTTCTTTCTGTATGATAAAAATTACCGCTTCTTGTAACGCATTGTATTGTATAGAGTAATGACATCCACACGTACATTTTCCACAACGGACATTGAAATTCGCAGAAGAGCGAACGAAATTTGCTATTCAACATTATCAGAATCGCATCAAATAAATAAGTACGAGTATTCAGTGGAACAACATCGGAGGAAACTCTAGAAACCTAAAGGGTCACATCAAACAGTGCTAGATTCTGATTTTTCAATAAATATCTCAGGAGAATACGTTCACCAACTCGACCGGAGTAACTCCCACAGTGCAGAATGTAATTATCGTGAAAGTTTTCAGTTTTCTTATATAGAAATAGAGATTCATGTGGAAAAAATTATGAAACTGTGTTCTTCAAAATTCAGATGGATGAATCCTGAAATATTTCTCAGATTAACAGAAGGTGATACGTTGAAATAGAAAATAGCAATTTGAAATATTCAATTTTTAACGTTTGTTTGAAAGTGATTGACAATTTTTCGTGGCGAATTTCACTAGTTTGGACTTCCATTGTCCATTCCAACAAATAAAATTAAAAATTGAAATGAATAGCTGATATATCGATTACATTAAGCAATGAAACGTGAAATGAAAACACAATAAAATAAAAATGAACAAAAATTGAAAATTGAACACATAAAAATGAAATAAATAGTCAAAAAAGGTTCAAATCATATTAGTTCACGACGTTTCGACTGTTAGTATCCACAGTCGTCTGTAGGTGATGACTGGCTTGTTCCTCCGACTATTCACCCGAAGACGATTGTGGATACTAACAAGCGGAACGTCATGAAGTAACTAGGTGTCAATTCATTTTTAATCATTTATTTCATTTTCAGGTGTTCAATTTTTTATTTTTCGCTTGTTTCTATTTGAATTGTAACTTCATTTCACGTTTCATTGCTTATTATAATTGTTACTTCAGCTGTTCACTTGAGTTTTCAATTTTATTTGTTCTTCCAGAGATTTCAAATCATATTATATTATAATAGACAATGTAAGTACGAACTAGTAATATTTTAAGTTTTTTACATGTTGTTTTTATACATTTATTTCTTACAGGCGGTGTGAATTATTTACTTCCATTGTCTAATATTATATAAAATGATTCAAAATCCCTGAAGTAACTGATACAACACAAAATTAAAAAAAAAACAATTATATCAAGCAAAAAAACCTGGATGAAATAACACTGAAATAAAATACAAGCAAAAATAGAACGATTGAAAAAAAAATTAAAATAAAAATAAAAAGTTGAGAAATTTCAAACCTAGTGCTCTGCTATTTCCCATTCGCTGGTTTCCCCTCATTGTCTGATTCTTGTGCTCGGCAATGCGAACATTCTATTCACCCAATATAGGATTTTCCGTACTCACTCACGGGGTGTCCCGTAGATGCAATTATTCGAATCGCAGTCCACGTTTGGTGGCCTGGTTTTCGTGAGGCTGCTACGGATAGTATTTCCGGATCTGAAGAAGGTTCTGATGTTGTACTTGGGCCCAATTTTTCTTATTCTTTCCGATAGGAAAGTGCAAGCACTGGTTGTGACGGCTTCTCTTCCTTTCGGGGCTCCTGCTGTCTTTTAGCCAAAGGCTGTTCCACCATCGATTCGAAGTAGCCATTTCAATGAAGATCATTTTTGATGATGCCTAGTTCCTTTTCGTGACCTTCCTTCGTATCACAGGGCCCAAAAGCACGGTCTAATAGAGTCTTGATGATTCCTCTTTCAGTCGATTGGTGATGGTTGCAATCGTGGTTCAGATTATTTCTCGTCTGAGTGGAATTTCGCTATATAGATGTTTCCAAATTAGTGTCGATCCTCTTCACCGATATGTCTAAGAATGGCAATTCGTTGTGGACCTCCTTCTCCATTGCTGTGTTCGAAACTGTCATTTCCATCTGTAGGACGAATTCCTTACACAAGATGGGGGACTGTCAATGGGATAGCCACACTAGTCATAGCCAACATATATATGGAGTGGTTTGTAATGCTGGCCATTGGAGAAGCCCACAAGAAATCTCGTGTCTGGTTGAGATACGATGACGGCACCTTCATAATATGGAACCATGGAAATATTGAACTAGACGCTTTAATAAAACACATCAACAGCGTAATACTTTCAATCACTTTCACAATGTGGAGAGAAGTCCACAACGAATTGTCCTTCTTAGACGTATTGATGAAAAGCAACGACATCAGGTGGGAAACATCTGAATACCGAAAACCCACTCACACAGTCAACAAAAAAGACGAATCATTAATACTTTATTAGACCGTGCTTTCGGACTCTGCAAAGTGAAGCAAGATCTCGATAAGTAACTATACAACATCAAAAATGATCTTAAACTAAATGGCTACTCAAAATGGAAGGTGGAACAGACGTTGACTGAAAGACAGCAGTTTCCTCGCCGCAAGGAAGAGAAGCCGTCATAACCGGTGCTTGCATTTTTTTGTACTACAAAGAATTGTCCAAGTACAACATCAGAACCTGCTCCATATCCGGAAACACTATCCGTAGCAGCCTCACCAAATGCGAACTTCGATTCGAAAAATTACATTTACCGGATACCCTGTGAGTGCGGAAAATTCTATATGTATGAAACTAAGAGACAATTGAATTTTCGCATTGCCGAGCACAAGAAATACACACAGCGAGGGAAAACCAGCAAATCATAACATCGAGTGGCCCCAAGCTGAGATCATATACAGAGAGGAACACTGGTTCAAGAGGAAATTCAAAGAAGACGCATACTTTTTTCCAACATTGTATTCAGCCAAGCTAGCATAGAGATGCGCAGCAAATGGAAATCCAGAATCAAGCGAAAAATGGCCAACTCCTGCCAAACGGTCATATCCCACTAAACCGATGAAGCAGAAAAAGGAAAGCGGAGATAAGTGAAAGTACTCGAATTACCCATAAATAGTCATCTCTCGAAGGAATTAGTCCAGTCATCACCCGAAGACGATTGTGGATACTAACAATCGAAACGTCCTGAAGTAACTTGGCTTCATTTCAGGTTTTTTTGCCTAATATAATTGTTATTTTCAGCTATTCTTCTTGATTCTTTTTTTATTAGTTCTTTCAGAGATTCCCAAATATTTTATACGATAACAAACAATGGAAGACCAAACTAATGAAATTCATCATGAAATATTGTCAATCACCTTCAAATAAACATTCATCTAAAATGTCGTTCATTATAAGAGATTGTTCTTAAAAAGTTATGAATGATGGGAATATCGCAAATCAGGAACAGAAAGCAATCCATTGCCCATTTCATAACTTTCATATACACAACGAAGGTAATTTCTGATATCGTGTATCTCACGGTTTAATAAATGATGGTAGGAAAACTGGGTATGATAATTCAAAGAAATAATGTAGGAACGGTGAAGAGCAAATTATTAATATTCATAAACAACATGATCTAACCACAAACATATGAAACAAATCGTAAATCCAATAATAATAAATCCCATTTCAGAACCGATTATGATAATTTTTCAGTATTACTCCTTTCACTACCATGTGATAAAGGTCAGTTGAAATATTGTGTTACAGATGTTTCTCTTATGTTTTGCATACTTAGTGAATTCAATGGGTGATAGTAAAATTTCATGTGAAACAATAGGTAAGAGCTAAATAAATATTACTGGATGGTTGATTTGTGCTTCACTGTTCGTTAAAATTTATTATTGGCAGTAATTTGTAGTGGTGTCAGTTTTTGAATAATTTTTTCAATCACCATCAGAATTTGCAATATAATAATAATAATAAGTTATTGAACCACTGTATTATAATATATACATATGGTACGTCAATTAAATCAAACCATTTACCAATAGCACATAGTTGACATGAAGTATAAAAAAAGTTTGTCAACCTATAAAAAAGATATGTAGTCAAAAAGATAAAAATATAAACGTTCTTACAAAAGCAATTGTCAGTAAGATATGTCTTATATTATAATAGTCTTAATAGTTATTTATTTTCGTCAATGGGTTCAATATGTACATATGACAGGTTGATTAAAAACGAAAAGCATACTGTAACACTAATGAATAACATTTATGACATTCACTTCAGACTTATTCGGAAAAGAACTACATTGAATCATCGTCTAGATATTCCTATTCAGAGATTTAACACGGTTATAGAACACATTTTCGGATTTCAGGGTTTTAATCGAAACTGGAAGATTATTATACAGGATGATTTCATTATATAGGGGTAATTTTTGGAATTTTGCTGTCCTGTGGAGGGGTATTCTCAAATAATCAGTATGACGTATATAAAAATTGTAAGAGGATCCATTAGTTGTGAGAGTTGTTAGATTTTTTCTGATAAAAACTACACATTCGAAAATATACAGTGCTGGGATAGACGGCAATTTCATCCTTATGAACACTGGTTCACAACTTTTCTGATATTCCATGTCGAAAATCAGTCTCAGAATACGTTTCTGTCCTATAAACACCCTGTTGAAATCCGAAGCATCCCACCAAGACATGGTTTTGGTGAGGCGGATTGGTGGGTCTTGCCTTGAAACCAAGACATGATCTTGAAATTTGCAAAAATTTGGCGTCTCCTAATTCTACTGAGTGGCATAAATATGTCCTATAGTCATGCATGTAGTTTTTCTGTTTCACAAAAATTATATAAATTTTGGAACTTTGTTCAAAAGAGGGGAGGAAGTTTCAATAACTGTGATGTTACGGTCATTGATGAAACTTCATTTTCCTCAGAAACGGACAAATTTGGATGTCACTTCCTGCTGAATGAACCATGTTCTTAAAGAACTAATAAATAATATTGACATCATCTTTTTTATCGAAAATAGTAGAAGTTCGTTATGATTGTTCATGAATTTGTTAGCCTGCTGTGATCCAGTATTCGACGTTCGCATAACGCATAACGAGAAGATTCTTCATCAGGAGAGATTGCAGCAGATTCAATGTTCTCAAAAATACAGGGCTTTTCATGATGAGCGTTAATTAGTCGTTTCTGGCAAACGGCTAATTGACGGATCGATCTGAAAATTCCACAGTATGCATAAGTCAATATGACCTACACACCTAAAATATTTTAGACGAAGCGGCGTTGTCGCTTCTATTATAAAGTAGCGGCTTCTTTGATTTTTCAAACAGAACACCACGTTTATAATTTCATATTATGATTCATTATCACTTTGTCAACAAATTCATATACTATTTCCCTATACCTATATATTACCGTTTAGAAGATATAAATTAATTTTGATATTTTTTTACCAAACAAGAACTTTTATAAATGCTGATAATCTCGAACTCTCTTGCACTAAAACGATCAAATTTCAAATGGAGTGGAGTGATACTATGAGGATCTTCACTCCGTGTCATATTTTCATTCGCTTCATACAGGGTCTTCAAAAAATGCAGATATTTTGATCTCATAAATAAATGAGTGGAACTCAATTTCAAATTTTCAAATGGAACACCTTGTATATTTCAACATTTTTGAGTTCTACATCCAATTTCAGATCAACTTTGTTCAGATAATACTATTTCTATTTTGAAC
>WOGN01006955.1:0-12125 GCA_015342105.1 Leptinotarsa texana | reverse complement strand
GCAGATAAACGTGTGTAAATAAATTAGTTACGTAAATATTGTAGAAAATAAATTAGTTTAAGACAGTCAGTGCTTTAATTCGTTACAATATGTTTCTTGATAGTAAATTTGAATTCTTTAATTTATGAGATTGTTTTAATGCTTCACAGAAAGCCGGCTATATAATTTTGGCCGAAAAAAAGACGAATCTTTGCGTATGGGATTTTTGGTAATAAGGGGTTCTAACATTCAAGTTAGCAGAAAATCTAGTTTTTGAAAAGTTGTGGCTATATATTTTTTTGAATTTGAAAATATCCAAATCAAACACAGGTAACAGCAGTGTACTCTAAAATTTGGTACTTTGGTTTCTTGATATAGTTTTTGGATCGAGAATCATCTATTTTTTTATATTATTTTCAAGAAGAAATTCTGCATGACTTGTAGAGGATTTATCAGATTAGTGCAAGTTCTCCCCATTCAGTAATACAAAATCGTGATATACTTTATGCCAGTGAGGTGTATACCAAGTACAGGATTTTCTGTGACAGAATGCCTCTGAGCATATAAAACTACATACATGAGAAGCCTTAGTCTTTTCATGACTTTTGCAATGTGGTCAATCTGATGTGTTGGTCGATAATAACTTCCAAATACTTAATCGAAGATGTTTTATCTATTGACAAACAGATTCTTGTAGTTTTGTCGTTGCATAGTAGTTTGTGTATTTTTAGGATATCGATTTGAGGACGATCCCGAGTACTGAGCGAGAATGTCCTGAATTTGGCCCTACTAATGTTCAAGGTCATTTTCTGCAGTTTTATAGACGTCATCTCAGGTTTCGCCTCTGCAAATCAGCGCTGTATCGTCTGCGTAGCTAATAATGTGCCCACGAAAACAAAAGATTTGTGTCATACTGTTGATGTATATTTGGAGCAGAATGGGGCCGAAAAGTGTATCCTGAGGTACACCAACAGATATATTGCTGTACTGCTGAGTTCTTTCCCTATCTTAATCTGTTGTGTTCTCTGTTCCGCATTAGTTCTGAACTGTGCCCTCGTATTCCGTACCAAGAAAGTTTCCCTTAACACGACATCATGTAACACGGTGTTCTTCTGTTTCGCCTTCAAATTCATGGATAACAAAATGTTACTGATATTTGGGAAATGTTTTGGCTTTCTACTTCTCCAATGAAAGACGGAACGCAATTGATTTCAAATAATCAAAATCTGTTTTTTCGTTAATCAGCTGCCACCCCCATACGAATGACAACTCTCAGAAGTTGAAAAACTTATGGAATGAAATATTTACAAAGATGTGTAGATCATGCAAAAAGTACTTTTTTAAATGGAAGAAAAGCCTACTTGAAACAACTACTTTCACGTAAACATTGAATTACAGGAAAGAAAAAATACTTTTGAAACAACTCCTTGTATACGAACATCGAATTATTCAGAAAACACTTTCTATTCAGTTCGTACTCCAAAAATTTAAATAAATCAAATATCACTCACAGGAATGCTACACAATATAGTATATGAAAAAGGTAAAAGTTTCCTCGCTTCTTTCCTCACACCAACTATGGGATCGACTCACCACATGCTTTATTTGAATGAGTTTTATTTCTATCATAATAAAAAATATAAAAAATTGACTGTGGACGCTTCTGCTTGAAAAAAAATTACTTCACTACTACATATTTCTTCAACAAACTTGCTATTCGGTTATTTGATTATGTTCGTATTCAAAGTTTAAATGTTAATTTGTATTTTGGCCAATAGTCAATAGTATTCAAAAAACACTTTATTGTGCGATTTTCTCTAAACAGACACGTGCATCTTGACTGGGTGAAGCGTGTTTTTACTAAGTGAAGACACGCCCGAAGAAGGTATTGTATGACGAAACACATGCACGTTTTTGTAAAACTGTTTAGTGAAAATTTCACGATGAAGTGTTTTTTTGAATACGTTATGGATTTTCATCAAGTATCGACCAATTTCATCATATACATGTAACAGTCAATAGTCCAAATTTTATGAACTCTTATTTATATTGACTTTGAAGAAACATGGACTTTTCATTGAAGTTTATTGCCATCTCTTGTACTGTCAATCCGAGCCTGTGATTCATTTCAAAACTTCGAAGCACTATCGAAACGAAATTGGCATATTCTCATGGAAATTAATGTAGAACATTTTGGAATATTTCCAATCGTTCCACTGTTATAATTACGTTGTCGGTATTCGTAAAAAACACAAGCTGGGCATCTTCGAATTAGAAGCTGGAAACAATAAATCGCAGAAAACAGAACAATAAATAACGATTCTTATCGACATATGGAATTCGGCAACTATAGAACCCGTACTTGAGTGATGAATACAGCGGCTTCAAAGATGAAATTGCAGGAACTACCAGGACATTGCAAACTGTTCCTACAAATTAAATCATCGAGTTATAAAACCAGAGTTGTACAACATCATTACTGTGATTGACGCTTGTTGCTTAGTAATGGATGATAATAGAATGTAAAAATACTTCGGAATCAGCGCCAAAAACAAAGTTATTGTGATCCACTACGAGGCAGATCTTTTTCAACCCACTAAAGGTCTCTTCAGTGGTGCTAGGCTGAACCACGAATGCATTACTGTCCTCAACTCTCTTTGACGGATGATCTCAAGTAGTTATAAGAAAAATATATATATATATCTCCTTACAATGATGTTATCAACAGAGGATGAATCTTATTCGGTGGGCGATTTCGAAGATTGGTTTTGCAACGGACTGCCTTGTTTCTCAGATATACGGATTATATTCATGGTATATGATTGACACGTCAAACCTTTACTTTTCTACCAAGTGGAGGGTTCGAGTGGTTAATTCGAAAGAATACCCCAAATATCAACTTGGACTATACTCAACCCTAACAGAAATCACTGATCCACAAAATCTTCAGGAGCCTGAGTTTTTAACTAGGCTCAAATGTACTGCATACTACCAATGTGGAATCGAAATTAAAAATATTGTGGTTCCAAAGATATCCATTTTGAAGTTGAATTACTTCGAATATGATTCCACTTTCCTTTTTTCTAATGAAATATCTGAGTATGTTAATATTATTGGAAATTTAACTTTGAATGGTAAATGTCTGCAGTAATATACCATTGATGTTTAAGTTCTAATTCTGGTTATACTTTGAATGTCAATGTTTCTAACTCAAATAATGCTGTGGTGGAATGCATGTGGTAAAATAGGATGATATTTGATGAAAATCCATAACGTTTTCAAGTAACACTCAATTGTAAGATTTCCACTGAATTGTTGGATCCTGAGGAAGTTATTCTATACAGAAACTTGATTTGCGGTTTCGTAAACTGTTCAATTTGAATTTCACAAAAAAGTGTCAAATACTTTAGCATAGTTCTATGCTTGAAACATTTGAACAAAACTGGTATGAAAATGTATGTGACTCATGTACTAGTAGCATATATAATGAACCCTAGTGGCCA
The DNA here is from genome assembly GCA_015342105.1 of Leptinotarsa texana. Taxonomy (NCBI): domain Eukaryota; kingdom Metazoa; phylum Arthropoda; class Insecta; order Coleoptera; family Chrysomelidae; genus Leptinotarsa; species Leptinotarsa texana. The sequence continues at coordinate 8,643 of WOGN01006955.1, read as the reverse complement.
TTTTAAATAAACTGATTCAGTTGATAATAGGAAACACTACAGACGTATGTAGAGCAATAAGGCTTGGTGATCCAGAAACCGGAGAAAGCGATCAAGATATTGGTTTGATCGACTGCAAAAACTGGTAGCGTTAGACTTAACCGAAACGAGCACGAGGAGATATTTGAAAACAAAAGTACTGAAATAAATGAAAACGGAAAGATTTTTCTGTCAATGGAGTTCGGCAATACTGACGGTAATCTTGATAGCACCAAGGAGAGATATCCAAAACCCAATTAACCCAAGATCCATACCGATATGAAAAAAAATTTTGAAAGTATTATTATCCAGAGAAGTTACCATTTCAAAAGTATCGAAACACTGTTGAATAGAGCGAGAGCTTCCCCAGCAAGAACGTTACAGACATAAATCACTCAGCTAGGGAATACCATCAAGGTTCTGCTTGTTCTGAAACTTGCGAAAGAGTGAATTGGGTGAAAAACCAAAATCATTGCGCACGCTGATAATCTAGTTGTAATTGGAGCCAGGAGTTATTTGAATATAATTTCGAATCAGCCAGGATCAAACCTTGCCTCTGAGATTCACGTAAGAAGTATCTAGAAAATATATATCTGGAAATATATATTTTCTGACCCTACCGTGCGATATAAAGGTAATCTGAAATCCAGAATCAGGAGTTATATATATATATTTGGGCGTTATTTGGGAAGAAAATCAATGACACTCTGAATAACTGGCAGTATGAAGAAGAAAGAATGGACAACAAGAAGCGTAAACTTCAACAAGGTCACATTGTTTCCAAATCGGTAGAAATGGAAGTGTTCATCACCACATTTTATAAAAAGAAGTTTCTCCGACGCTTCTGTATGTCAGTCTGAAAGCGATAAACTCGCAAAACAAAATGATTCAGGTGAAAGGGTACAATTCATTTATGTTTTGGGTAAATTGGTTGGGGGTAGTATTTTATGAGATGAATAGACCTACATAGGCTGAGAGGTTAAAAATCAGCTAAAGTTATCATTGGTGAGTTTTAATGTTTGAATATGTAAAATTGTTTCATGGAACTCGTCTGTAGACTATGCCGGTATGCTGACATACCGAAACTTTATCGTGGCGCAGGTTACTTTCCATTAACAATTTTATAGTATTCCATTAAAACTTGTATATCCATCAAAGGTCTAGGAGAGCTACTAAACATAGAGGTAATGTACAAGGTGGCATAACGAAGAGGAGATAATAGTGTTTTGAGCACTCCTGGAAGATTTTTGAAACTTCTGATCTACGGTATCGGATAAGGATAACTGGGCTACTCTGTGTATTTCTAGGCAGTTGTCATATGTAGTTGATATTTGTATTGCCAATTATGGGTTTTATTCGCAGTTCGAAAGCCATTTTCATTGTATTCAATTTTCATTTATTTTTCGTAATATTAAGTTGCAGTAACGTCGTTACCAGTAACATGGCAACTGACACTAATGACAAATACACACAGTGGTCAGCTAAAAAGATTTATCCGCTTCAAATCAAATCCGTATGCAATATGGTCCATTGTTCACATACTGTTCAAATGATGATAGAAATGGCTTTTCATTGACTGAATATCGCTTGAACAAGCATTATCTGAATTATCAAAACTAATCGTGATAGTTATATTTCGACAATCAATTTGAAACAAGCGTGTCATAGATAAACATCAATGAAGACTAGTGTGTTAAGAACAAATGATCCCTACGAAAAAGCAGCTTCATGCAACCGATTGGGGGGAATTAACAGTTGGCTGTTTTTGCGATGGGATTAACAGCGCAAAGAACTATCGACTGTTCAGAGTCACAGCCAAGGTGAGCCAGTATGGCATTGTGTTTAGAGCCCAATTTATGATCGTCTAGAGTAGGTACTGATCGTGTACTCTTGCTCCCCAGGTACCCGCATAACCGAAATTAACCACGCATTAACTTCGGCTAAACCACGAATATTCGGTGACCGTCGGGAGCTACGCTGCAGGACGGAGTGTAGTTTTTGCAACACTTTGACAAAGGACTGGAAGTTAAAAAAGAAGATGATGGAAACGTGAAGTGAACTTATTAGATTACTTCCATGGTACCGAATGGAATAGTAAAAATGTCGTCATCTTCGACGCTAATATAAACAAAGATATTGTTCATGTTTAAATTTGAACTATATATTTGCAGATCTGTTAACAGTTGACACAAAGTTATCTGAACCACATTTCTTTATATCGCAAATATATGACTGGTTCATCAATATCAAATGAGGTTACACTGAGAAGTAATTGTGTAATGACCGAAACTAGTCAACAATAAAGAAATATCGTGGAAAATAGACAAAATTGTGTTTTTTGTAGTGTATCCACAGTTAACATGAATTTCCACAAAATAAATGAGTCGTCAATCAAAGAAGTCATCAATAGCAGTTAGTGGCTTCAAATAAAATTTTGTTTTCTGAAGGTGGTTGACAATCTTTCGTGGTGTATTTCATCAGTTCGGACTTCCATTGTCTAATCTAATATATATTGATTTGAAAACCCTGAGAAAAACAATTGAAAACTTAATAAGACAAGAATATAAAAATTTTATGAAATAAAAAACTGAAATTACAAAGAAATAACATACGAGCAACAACCAAACAAATAAAAATTTAAATATTAATAAAAGCTGAAAAATAAAAATTGAAAATTATTATTAACAAAAATTGAAAAATTAAAATTAAAAGATTTCAAAACAAGTTATGTCACGACGTTTCGATTGTTAGCATCCACAATCGTATTCGGGTGATAACTGTTATCAACTGTTATCAATTATTTTTTTCAGGTTTTCAAATCAATTTATATTATATTAGACAATGAAAGTCCGAACTGATGAAATAAAAATTTGTTAAAATAATTTTCCAATGATAGATATGAAAAACGGACGAATAACTTTGATAGTCCAGGGAGAAATTATTGTCGAAAATAGAAGTATATTCAAATTTCAATCTCTCTTATCATCTCATTAACGTATACAGTTTCTTCCGTTGATAAATTGATGTAACGGAGTCCGTTCAAAGAACCATGGTAGAAAAATGGACCGATAGTTCTGCCTCTGAATGGACCACAACAAAAATTAATGCTGAATCGTTTTTGCGGATTGTGGGGATGGACTAGAAATGAATAATGTCTACTCCAATAATGAAAATTCTTTCTATTATACATCCCACAATTTGAAAAATTAGACTTAAAAGGAGAAATCTTATATTTCTTCAGAATTCAGTGAATAACAGACGGTGGAACAGCTGTTTCTCTAGATAAATCTCTGATGGAATCATTTGGATATACCTCAAAGTAGTCTGAAACGTCAATTTTTGTATCTTTACGATATTAAGAAACGTTTTCTAGTTCTCCTCTTTTCAAAAACTTTTTCATTGTTCCTGAATCGACCATGAAGCACAGCAAAAAACGTCGATTAGGTAATTCACGATCGGGAAACAAATTGATGTAGTGTTGGAGTTCTCTTACGCAATTTTTCTGGAAAACCAAGTAGGATTCTAACTTGAAAAATAGTTGAACAGTAGTTGACAGTTACAATAATTTATTGTCATGAGAATATATGAGAGAGGTTTTCTGCAGGTTTTTCTGCAGCTGAAAAAGCAAATGAGTCACTGAAATCAATGAAGTCGCCCCGGAGCGCCAATTATTTTTGTTGTTGTTTTATGATTCCAAGATTTGTACTTTAGAATTATTAAAATGCTCTGATTAAATTAAAAATTAGACAAATTGTATTTTAACAAAGTTTCAAGGCAACTTAATGACTCATAATGATTCAATATTATCATTATGGCAGACATATTTTGATTCAAAAAATAAATACAGCTAATGAAATGGCTTTGAAATGGAAATTATCGTTTTGTAAATTGATCACGGGTTTCACGAGTTCAAATCCCAGTCCAATTTTTCCTTTTTACTGTTAGTCTGTTTTTTCTTTTTACTGCAGTTTTTACTGTTATTGTCATACTATCAAAATTGGGTGTTTGGACAATCATGAGGTTTCATTTGCCAAAACAACATTTTTTGTACCTACTAGTGAAATAAATAAATATTTCCTCATAAGTCGCTCATTTTCAACTTTAGGAAGAAATGTGATATGAGCTATGTTGTTGAGAATTTTTAACGAAACTAAATGCATGATAAAATATAGGGCGTTCCATAAAAAAATCATTTCACGAAATATTTTGAAAATTATATTGAATTGAAATTATAATGAAAATTGATATTAGGGAAGTGATTGTCTTGTCATTAAATCGATAACCACTGAACGAATTTTTTATCGACTCAGAGGTTTAATAAGTCACCATCAACAGAATTGAGAACACAAGCTTTCATGGCTAGAGTCACGATTGGAGAGAAGAAAATTTGTGCAAGTAATCGGTTGAAGATTATAACCTGAAGTGCCAAACGTTTCTACTCCGGCAGACCTCATCAGTGGTATATGCGTTGACTGCGAGGACAAAAGTTAATTTTCGAAGTCTCAGCAATGACCGAGTCAGTAACGAACGAAACGTTTGTAACTTCAGATTTCATTCGACCACAACTTACTAGCCTAGACTTTGTTCTCTTTAGTAGTGACAGTTTAATCGATCTTTTATGAAGTAATTGAAGAAAACACTTTTCATTCACCCTGCCAAAAAAATAGGAAAATCACTTTTGAAAACTCATTATAGTTCTATCCAACTGAAAAAAATTATTGAGAATCAGAGTACCTTCAAATGAAGTTTTCGCTTTTGATGATGAGTTTCAACCGTTTTGCAATAGACTCATGATACTATTCAATGCATAACGATTTTTAACTTTTGATCTCAATTTAAAAAACAAATAACAAAAATTTAATATGTCTCGTATGGAAAATTGAGTTTTAGTCGTTTCATAAGCATACAAAACACAATAAATCTACCTTTATATATAGTCATAATGAGAGATTCAGAAAAAAATAAACCAAAGTGAAAATCAGATATGTCTGTAATCCATAACATTCTGGCCTGTAATTGAAGTTTCTATTCCGAGAACAAATCGCCAAAAATTACTTTGAGCTCACGAATTACATTAGAAGCTTGATTTATTGTTATTGTTCATTGTCGGCTGGCGGAGTACAATTTCATTTCACATTATAATAATTATTAGACCCAGAGGTTGGTGGATACACTTTATCGTCCTTCAAATATTTTAATGTACAAAACAAGTTCTTAATTATTTTATTATGCAGTAAGTACGGATAAGTTGTTTCGTCAAAGACGTTTCACAACTTTTTCCAGAATTTATTGATTTTACATCAAGTGACTGATAATGATACGAGATACAAAAGTGTACATTAAAATCTGAAACTATATACACATTTTACGAGTGTTCGTAAGATTCATATTTATATTAATATTTTTCATCAGTTCTGTATTTATAATATTTTTATTATGATGGGTGAATGATTTGAATTAAAAATCGAAATAACCTTTTAAAAATTTTCATTTTGAAAAATGTTATAATTTTATATCAATTCTGTGAATCGGTGAGATTAATTTTTTACACAATATTTCGTTGCGATTTTATACTGAATAATATGTACTTTCCGCGGAATAACTACAAAATATGAAATTTCGTTTATATGCTTCGGTGGATGCGTAAGTTTATACTTTATATTTGTCAAAATATAAAAGACATTCATTTCTGAAAGAGTTTTTAGACATGATGAAAGTAAACAATAAAGTTATAATAAATAGAGTCGATCAAGATAGTTTCCTCATTTCTTCTTTCAATTCTTTTGAATTGTAAAGTATGAAATATTTGAAAAAAACAGTTAAATAGAAAGAAGTGAAATATGCAAATGAATTGCAATGGAAGGAAATGGAAAAGTCGTGTCAAGTCTTTTTGCTAAGATAGTAGATATTTGATTAGTTAATATAAGTCTATCCAATTATTGACTATATTTCAAGTTCAAATAAAATTCCCGACAGACTGGGCAGCCTAAGAGAATGAAGAAAATGATTGAAAATAAAACACAAGCACTACAGGAAAATTCTTAAGGTGCTCTCAGAACTCCCAGCGATTCACATTGGATTTGAATCGCTGATGATTGAATCCATTTGGAAAAATGTTCTCCGGAAGTTTATTCCATACGAACGCAGATCTCCAGATGGAAGAGTTCTTGAACAGTGAAGTTCGAAGTGTACTGAGTTGAACCTCAAAACAATGACCAGCCACAATTCGTCGCGTATTTCTGATATGTAGCGCACTTGGTGGATTCAAATGTGCCAAGTCACTTCAACATCTTCCGTGAAATTATCTATAGACAAATCTCCAGGCTATGAAGGTTGCACGTGATGTTCGCGGCTCCAATTAGGCGGATGTCTCTTTTCTGGATAGAATCCAGCAACTTCAGGGTCTGATCTGAGGTGTCTATAGTTTTCTGGTTCGGAACAGTGTTCCAAGCTTTTGAGAAACAGCCTTCGCAAACTGATCAAAAGAATAATGAAGATAAAACTAATGGAGATTTATTTGACCCTTTGACCACATACAGTAGACATTTTTTGATTTGGTCAGGATTTCAGCATCAGACGGAATAAAAACAAAACCAATCCACTACAACTATGAAATATTACAATGTAGATTTTAAAGATTGAATTTCAAAGAAATATTTATTCCAAATTCAAATTTTTCATTTGGTTCATAACAAAGCTACAGCTTTAGAACATATCACTAAATACCATCAAATTAACATATGCCAAAAGTAAAATATAAAATCTTCAGAAGATACAGTGCAATGAACAAAATAATACAGTACATACATACAATGATGAGAACATTATAAGAAAAAAAAATACGACACTTTATTAAACCTCACACAGTGATTAAAAATATACTTGAATTTCCTTGAAGAAGTGAAAATTTACACTCTGTTCCAATTAGAAGCATGCCACTGTTCAATCTAGAATCTGGAAATACTGGAGATCTTGCAGATTGTAGTACAAAGGAATATGGTAACAGATTATTCAGTAGGCAGTAAAGGTTCAAAACTCCAACATAACTCAGATTGTCGACTAAATGAAAACATTATAATTTCAGACTCCTTTTGGTAAACTGTTATCTATTTCGTATATTTCGAAATGAAATCTCGAAACAGGTATCTTTACCAACTTTTCTACATAGCAGATTCTGGTAAATGCCTGCCAGAAAATAAATACGTCCCTGGCTAATACCACGCTGATCACTGAATTATATCCGACAGACATTTATATAAGACACGTTATGTCAAAAGTGAGTGGGTCTACTCGACCCTATACCGCAACCCGCAAGGGTTTATTGTGGCTCACACCTGTTCACACTCGACCAAATAAACGCAGTTTCTCAACGAACCCGATTAGTTTGTATGGTGAGTGGTCTTTCAGGTCAGACGGTAAGAATATGGCTCTACCAAACACTGAAAGTCTGATTGAGCCCCCGCGGAAACTGAAACATTCTTCTCTACCAACTTACCTACACAGTGAGTTCTGGTAAATTCCTACCGAAAACAACTTCTTCCTAGGCTAATATTGAATTGAATTGAATTAGTAGGTATGAGGTATTACCACGCAGAAAATGATAGTCTTGCAGTATAGAAAATATTTATTCCTGTCCTGATGAGAGGCAATACCTTGTAACCGGTTTGTAGGTGATTTACTCGATTTATTTTAGCGTGATCCAGCTGTTGGATGAACTATCATCAATGGAGTATCTTGTATAATTTTCTGTCGTGTATAATTCAACGGGGAATTAGTTGTTTCTCGGCAGACGTTTAGCAAAGCCTGATATTTTGGTATGTTGTGAAAAATGAATTTTTCATTCTGAACTATTAATTTTATCATAATTATGCATTTCTTCTCGTATTCAGTTTCCAGATTCATTCTCATTTTGTTTATTAGATAACGAATATTACTGTAGTTTTTCCCAACACCAAACCGTTATTTTAACACCTCGACATGTGTTTCGATCACCAAGAGGAAGATCAAACTTACTTTTTTTATTAGCTAAAAAAAAATGTATTCAGCTGTGAGATCACGATTATCGCACTTCTAACCATTGACTATCATTTCGTAATAATTACCAGGACTGAGCTATGGAAGTTCGACATTTTTTATTTGCATTCTTGGTTGAAACTGATAAGTAGACATTATAGATATTTAAATATTTTGCATCTCAAAAACAATTAAGTTATTGACATAAAATATAAAATATTGATGAAATTCTGAGTGTGTTTCAGGACAACTTGAGTTTGCCTTCATTTCAGTACTTTTACAAATTGTATTGTTGTAAGTGCCCCAAAACGAACGCCGGCGCCGCTGGTAGCCATAAATCAATTATGTCGTTGCCAAGTACGCGCCCAGCCCGGCCGACGTTTCACGGCTGTTCGATGTCCACATCGTTTCGATGGAATCCTGCCGAATTTTCTATCAACGTCAAGATAATTCGTTCACCGTATATAAACGCGACTCACACGCATGTCGATATATTACTGGTCAGGGAAGCTATGGATTATACTGTAGACGACCCCTCCCGATATAGAAGGCCCCGACACTCTGTCGAATGAGCCCCCTATATCCTCCGTTGAAAGATGAACAACTCTTTCA
>WOGN01006954.1:0-12127 GCA_015342105.1 Leptinotarsa texana | reverse complement strand
TGATAGGACTCTAGATATTTTCATCAATCTACTACTTATATTCTACTTATATTCTGATTTCATGCACTTGACTATGTTTTTTCTTTCTCAAAATGTTCACTAAAGCTTTGTCAATAAGAACTTTTTTTGGGACAATAAAGCATATTTATTTTTATTATTATCTTTATTATTAGCAAATTCACGAATGAACTTGTGAGCTTTCTCTTCTCTTAGCAGATTTCATTCATTTTTTTAAAGCTTCTGCTGTATTGCAGATCATTTTTGCAATGTATTATATCTTTTTCAATACTGGCATGATCTAACGACTATTCCAATATTACATCAAGGAAAGGAAGTTGGCCATCTTGTTAAACCTCTATCATGAACTTTTTTGTCGATTCTTGTTTATAACGATAATTTTAAAAAGCACCTTCAATTTCACAAATTGGTCCACTCATACTTGAAAAACGCAAAAATTGAATGACGATGATAGTCCACTAGTCTTCATATAGTAATAAAAGTTTTCTCGCTGTCGTACATTTTGAAGTATTCACAGTATCATTTCAGGGCATACATTAATGATCCGTTTTTGCAAGTCTTTCAATGAATGAATAAAGAATAAATATAGATCTCAGGTTGGGTGACCAAGAAGGCCACACAATTGCACCTCTTCAGCATATCTGGCAACTTGAAAGCTTATCGTTCAAATTTTGTGAGTGATGAAGGGGAGCACCGTTTTGTTGGAATATCATCTAAATTTCAAATTATACCAACTCACATATATAGTGTGTGAAATCCATATGGAATAAATTCGTTATTTCGGTTACTGTATATATTTGAAAAAATCCCGAATGTAAATTGTAATTTGACATTCTTCAACGTAAAAATGCCACTTCTACCTTCAACTCCCTTCAAATGACAGATACAACCCCAAATTTTTTAAATGGGTAGTATATAGGTTTGTGATATATCGTTTGAAAGGTTTCTTCATTCTCTTCAAAATTGTTGTGGCTTTCAATTTTATTGCACAATTGAGATAAAATGATTTAAAATCATGTGGTTACCGAAATTTGATATAATGTACTCAAAAACTAAAATGTAATGCAAAAATGCAAAACGTAATGGAATGTAGAATACAGAAAAAGGACTATGGATATTAACGAAGTAGATGTTCGAAATATTCACCGCAAAGGTCTTGGCAACATACTAATCTCAAAGAAAAAACTGTCTTCTAACATTACATACATAAGATCAGGTGATCGCGCTGGCCATTCAATCGATCCTAGCCTCCCTATCCAACGATTGGAGGTATTGCCAGATTAATTTGGTAATGTGGTGTTGCTCCATCTTGCTGAAACCATAATGTAATCACTGGAACTTGTGAGTTTTCTGGATCAGAATATAAATTTGCTAAACTTGGAATGACATCATTTTGAAGTAGTACCAAATAATTATCGCTATTTAAGTTGCCCTCAATAACAAAGGGGCCAAACATTAACGTTTTGAGGGTATTGCGTGTGTTCTCCTCTCATCCAGTGAGGATTTTCCGTTGACCAGTAACGGCAATTTTGCCTATTAGGATAACGTTTACTAATTGGATGATATTGCTCACAAAAATAAGTTCTTCTATCAAAATCATCTTCCATGAGCTTCTGAGTAGGTATCATTTCATAGGGATGTGTTTTATTTTCTTTCGATATGTTTACTATTGATGTATGTTTACATTGAATGTAGTGGATGCCCGGCTTCTCGATGTATGTAGGTTTTCCTCAAACTCAAGCATAACATCTGAGTTCATCACTCATTGCGATTGCAGCTCCTTTTTTTATCTGCCCCACATGACCAAGCTCGCGAAACTGCTTCTCTATTTTGCTCATTGTTCTTTGAGATATGGGCGATAAATAAGGAAATTTTTCATGAAATAGGCGAGCTACTTCCTGTTGTTTTCGGGTTTTATCCCTGAAACGAATCATTTGCAAAACTATTTATGCATTTCCGTTATTCTAACTATTTGTCAGACTTGAAGTTAACGAACTTTAAATTAAAATACTGACAACTAATGACGAAACATACAATATAAGTTGACAAGGCGTTTTAAAATAATGTTGCCATGGAAATTATTTACAGTTTTTAAAAGATACCATCCAAAAAGAACATTACTATGGTTTTTGTTTATTTTCTTATCATCAATACCTGAAGATGAAATGAGTTTTGTATATATTGCAATAAGTTTTGAGTGTATTTTATCGAATTTCGGTAACCACATGATTTTTATTTGATTTACAATAATTCAATTGTTGCAATAAACTTAAAAGCGACACCTTTCAAACGATATATCACAAGCCTATACTTCCGATTAAAAAATTGGGAATTGTACATGTCATTCGACGGGGGTTGAAGGTGGGGGTTGCATTTTTCTGTTGAAGTATGTCAAATTATAATTTGAATATGACGTCTTCAGGGATTTTGCTAACATATATACCATAACCGAAATATAAACCGAAAAACCGTTTGAGGGTTTTGCTTGTGAACCGCGCGAGTAACCCTGGGATTGCTATTGATCTACTACAGACATTTTGGTAATACAACGGGCCTTTTCATATGTTTCTGACAATCATGCGCCAAAATAATTTCAAACTATAAACAATAATGTCTGTCTGGTAGGAACAAAAACACGAAACAAGTGAGATGGCGATTCTTTTTTTATATGAATAATATTCTGATTTTCCAGTAGCTAGAGCCAATGGTATTCATAAAAGAAGAATTTTTTTTTCTGTAGTTTGATATATTTCAATTTATTAGTATAATTATAGTTTTGAACTCAAGAATTTTCACTTCATTCAGTAATCCCTTTGAGCCATTTCAATTAAACTGGTTGACAGCTTCACAGTGGATACACCAATAATTGCATGAATAATAATTGCACGCGTGTATATATCAGGAATTGGAGCGACTTCGAAGCAATTTTATATCAGAGAATTACAAATCACACAGATCATACCCTGCTCATTTGCCTTAGAATACCTTTTCTCTAAGATCTCATGGTAATATCGTCATTAGCAAAGCCAAAGAGGCTTTACAGTTACTGATTAACAATTCAAATGAGAGTCTATTACGATTTCACATAATTTACAACCTGTGAACTGATTCATTATTAATTTTGTTTGTATAATCCCGCAGCGAAACCAGATCTTGCTCGCATCCTTTTATGTTTTAATTATATAGGAAGACACTATGGCCGAAGAAAAATTCGAAAACTATGGGAAAGTTGTTATATATATGCTCTCACAAGTGATCATTTGAAATAATTATTGCTTTAGCGTTATTAATAAACACCTTCGTAATGAAATCAGTACCGGGTACTTTCCTTTTAAAGATGAAGCCTCAGGTAAAAGAAAAAAATGTTTATTTTGAAACTACAATAAAAAACAAGCGTAATTATTTACAAACTGAAAGCTTTTTTAGACATATCTCAGTGACCCATTATTTTCATTTGAAGGTGATTGACAATGTTTCTTGATGAATTTCATTAGTGCGGGTTTTCATTATCTGATATTATATAAAATGATTTGAGATCTCTGAAAGAACTAAATAACAAGGATTAAAAATGAATATTATGCAAACAAACCTGAAATAAAATGATAGTGAAATAAAATACAAGTAAAAATAAAACAATTGAACAAAAAATAAAAATAAAAAGATGAGAGATTCCAAGCCAGTTACTTCACGACGTTTCGATTGTTAGAATCCACAATCGTCTTCAGATGATGACTGGACTAATTCCTACGAGAGATGACTATTTATGAGTCATTCGAGTACGTTCACTTATCACCGCTTTCCTTTTTTCCGTTTCAACAGTTTAGTGAAAGATGACCGTTTGGCCATTTTTCGCTTGATTATGGGTCTCCATATGTTACATATCTCAACGCTAGCTTAGCTGAATACATTGTTGGGCAACATGTATGCGGCTTCTTTGAATTTTCTCCTAAACCATTGTTCCTCTTTGTGTATAATCTCACCTTGGGACCACTCGATATTATGTTGATGGGTCCAAACATACTCTACTATTCCCTTCCAAGCACTTCAAAATGCGGGTGTTTCGTCGTGACAGATCTGATTTCATTGGGATCCAAATCTTCAAATGTTTGGGTAATCCTTTCTAACAATTAATCTCCCAAACGCACCGAGTATTTTGTAAACATTTTCCAGATATAAATATAATGGATTAAGCTCGGGTGATCTCGCTGGCCAATTCCATGGTCCCAAGCGCCTCATCCACTGATCGTCAGAAAGTCTGTCGAGTTCTGCTATCACTTCTCTTGTACGATGTGCAGACGCTCCGTCTAGTTGGCACCAATATTTTCGATATTCTTCGAGTGGCAGATTATCGACGAAGTTCTCTACAGTATTCTCCAAAATATTCGGGTAGCTTCTGGATGTTAATGATTCCTCGTATATCGCTCACCTCAATTTGATGTCCATTAACATGCAGAGGACATTAAAACAAGATGTTTCTTGAAATCCGGCTTCTTTTATGAGGTGAGGATTTTCAATGAACCCATAATGACAATTTTAAATATTACTTTAACCATTATTTTAACACTTCCACACATGTTTCGATCACTAAGTGATCATCTTCAAGAGGAAGATTAAACAGTTTAATCTTCCTCTTGAAGATGATTAGTGATCAAAACATGAAGTGTTGAAATAACGGTTTGGTGTTGGGAAAAAACTCCAATAATATTCTTTACTACACCAAAGGTTCCAAACAGTGCATCACAAATAACAATTTTCTCTATTGAAAATTCCTCCTCTCGAAATTTGCAATGAGTTCGTTTGAAAAAAATGGATCTTTTTGAATGCGTATCACCAACATTTTACAAATTTCAACTCTCTGTTGAAGGTCTTGAGGCTTCATTGCTTGAATTTTCGTGAATTCATAATCGAGCATTTTATGTCTTCGCAAGATTCTTCGAACCGATGAATATTTTATACGCAAATCTTCTTCAGCACTTCTTATCGATGACTCAGGAAATGCGTGAAAGTATGCTAAGACATTAATTAATTTTCAGTCATGAGTCGAGGCAGGTTTCTTGATCCTTTTAAAGTAGATCCGAATGCATTGAAATGTTCTGAATTCGTATACATTTTTTGAGGTTCATTTTCGATTGCTTCGAATACCCTGCTTTTGTTTGAAGGTGGTTGACAATGTTTTGTGGTGTATTTCATCAGTTTGGACTTCCATTGTCTGATCTAATATAAATTGATTTGAAAATCCTGAAAACAACAATTACAAAATTAATAAGATTAACCAAAAATAACAATTTTAATAAACAAAAACTGAATTTACAAACAATTTACATACAAGCTACAACCAAACAAATAAAATTGAAATATTAATAAAAGCTGAAAAAAAAGAATAAAAAATTATTATTAGCAAAAATGAAAAACAAATTGAAAAAAAATTTAAAGAGGTTTCAAACCAAGTTATGTCACGACGTTTCGATTGTTAGTATCCACAATCGTCTTCAGGTGATAACTCTCAGTTATCCAAAATTACCACTTGGTTACCTTTGCCCGCTTTTAAATAAAAACAATACTTTTTCTTTCAATCTTTTGATAATTGTCTGTTCTTTTCTCGATGAAATGTGTGGCTCTTTGCTCATATTTTTGAAAATTTGTTGTTTACATGCTTCGCCAACAAATCCTTTTGAAGTTTCCGGTAGTTGCTGAAAAGAGCATTCGATAGAAGCTTTTGGGGAGATCTGATGCCGTATTTCAAACCTATTTATTTGGAAGAAGCAGTCGTACGTACGTTTAAAAAAAATCAGTATATAAGGATTAACCAGACTAGACTAGGTATCAATTTTCTTCTCCTGAGGATGCTAACTTTGTTGGCGAAACGCGCGTCGAGTGAAAAAATATCAGTTTGGTGTTGGGGCAATTGATCTCTAAAAATGTTATTCAAAGATATCAGTATTTTCATAGGTCATGATTTTCGAAGAGAACAAATTTAAATTGATTCTTATTTCAAAAACGGTATAGGATAGGTAGAGGAAAATATTGAGAAAAGTTATCGGGTAATTGTAGATTTTAAGAATGATATCAGATACAGGGTGTTCCATTCCAAAAATCAATGTTGCTACTACTTTCTAATGGAAGTGGAAATACTGCATTGTCAAAAATATTTTCGTTAGGTAGAGAATGCCTGAATATGCTTTCCTTTAAATTTTCAAAGTGATCCGGTGTCTGATTCACCAGAAACGTCTAATGTGCTATCCATCGTGAATCAGCCTGTGTGATGGATGAAATCATTTGGATAACATTGAGTGCCACCTGAACCTGAATTTAAAATTTCATCAGAAAGAAGACTCATGAGATATAAAAGCATTACAGAAAATACGTCAACATTGAAAATATTTAGAATACTCTTCAGTGGTGAAATATATTAAAAAAATTCGAATTGATAACGTGAGGGAAACTAACTGTTTTCATATGAATATTTGATAACACGATGGAAAAGAGGTGTATCGAAAAAACAATTTTCAGACAAATGTTGATTTACACGGAAATCACTTTTTTCAATTCAGAATTTGAAAATAGTTACTAGGGTAAAACGTACAGTCATTCGCCACTTAAGGCCTTGAGGTTTATCTGTTTTAATCGAATAAATATGGACATTATGAAGGATACTGTTGAAACAATCATTCTGAAGAATATAGGTAGGAGAAGAGTGAACCATATACCCAGAATTCATACATAATTTTCCAAGAATGCAAAATCCAGTCATTGGCCGTTTCATTACTGTTATTGGCCATCAGACTTACAGTGATTGGCGTACCCAGGTACAAATCCTACCAGGCCTTAAATTTATATAACTGATATATTTTAATGATGATTTCAAGAAATATTTGGTTTGGCTGAGCAGGGTTTATAATAAAAAATTTGTGAACAGGATGTATCAGTTGATGGTGTCAGTCTAATAATGCATCTATTTATGGTAGATTCTTTCACATCCATAGCATTTGATTCCTTTTGATATTAGGCTAATCTTGTTCGTACAGATGAAGCAGATTTTGTCAAGAGCGATCTGATTATTGGGAAAAGGTAATTTTTTCTGATTGTTTTCAGTAGAATTATTGCTCTCGTCCTCACAGCATAGTTTCCTCACGTGTTTTTCTCGTGCAATTGTCACACGTGATAACATAATTACTCGGCTATTGCTTGAGGAAGGTAAGAAAGTAGCACTTTCCTGCTCCACTGAGTCATCTGAAGATATTTTAGTTTGGATTTCTGCCAGTTCCAAATCACTTTTCATTTTCTTATTCTCATCATGTTTACCTTTGCAATGACGAAAGCTTCGGATTCTTCATTTTTATTATGCCCATCTAGTTTCATGGTATTTTTCATTGACCTCTTATCAAATTCACAATTCATTTCATTTGTGGCACTAACTGTTTCTTCTGATATTTTTATCATTTCTTCATCTCCAAACTCATTTTTTTATCAAGATCCATGCCAGTATGATTTTTTTTTCTAACGAGTCTATGACCTCATATGTCACGGTAGGTACATGATCCTCGGCATTCATAGATAGTGAAATATCATTTGCAAAAATATTTCGAGATTTGTTGTATCTATATCTTTACTGATCTTTGTTTCTGCAGGTATTTCACTTATGATATATGAAGCATCATCAGTCTCAGCATCTGCTACCAAGGTTTCATTTTTTTTATTTCATTGTACAGTTTGTACAATATAATTAACTCATCATTATTATTACTGACGCTGTCGATTTGTTCAAAAATTGTTTCATCTCCTACTATATTTTTGAAGTGGTTATATGAAATGAAAGCATCTTTGGTTCCTTGTGGTATCTCTTTATTGTGGATTAATTCAATTTAATTAATAATAGCAGAGGCATTCCATGAAAATAAAGCACTGGCTCGAAACCCATGTGTTATTGTATCCACCTTGGCATACCGATCAATTATGATTTCCAATACTGTAGCAAATTTTTCCTTGGTTAGTATTTGTTGACGATTTTTCCTTCTGAACTCCAATACAGCTTTTTTTCATCCGGTTCCACCAGGTTGCATAATTCTGGTAGCATTTGGATAGAGTGCTATCAAAATAATCTCTAGTTTCGTGCATAGCTAACACAACTTCAAAGTTTGATGAGTTCAATTTCCATCCACGAAAAGAATGAGCGGAAAGTTAATTCCACTATTTTCCAAACACGGATATAATACATTGCCGATATATTCGTAAAACAATTCCACCTTCATCCAACCATTATCACTATGACCAAGTCCCCAAGAACTTGATACCGAATTTATGATGGAAGCTGGTAGCCTCTTATACGGAAATATTAGCATAGGTTCTGTCACCTGACCAGCAGCAGAGAAAGTGAACATGTCGGTTATGTTCGTTTTTGCTTGGGCAGAGTCTATCTCATAAATGTTTCTTGCACCTCTAGAAGCAATAACCTTGGTATTTTTAGGACAAAGGAAAAAACATGTCTCGTCCCCATTGAACACTCTGGTTGGATCTCTCAGTATATCAAGATAACCCTTTCCCTTGAGACATTTCTCTACCAAAGTAAACCAATGTCGTATGTCTGACTCTGAAATAACAGAACTAGCTGCTATTACAGCCTCTGGGGTTTGGTGAGTTAGAGCTAGATGTCGTTTGAGAAAAGCCCTCTACCATCCGTCGCCAGATAAATTGTCACAAAATAGATTATCCCGAGGATATGCGTTTAAGAATTCTTTCACAGATACTTGAATATCAAATTTTCTAACTGGGAAACCTTTCTTGTAACTATTTAGGATCCAGTTTTTTAAAATAGTTTTCTCTTCATGTGTGAGAATGGGATTTGGTCCCAAGTTAGTTTCACTGTGGAACTTTCCACTATTTTTGAATTGCAACATTTTGACGAGCCACACTAAATAATTCAGAGGCTTGTCTTTGAGAGATACCATTTTTTGTGGCTGCTAAAGCTGAAGTGATAGTTTCTTCTGTGTACTTCTTCTCATATTTTCCCCCTTCTTGTAGTTTCGGAATCTAGAAAGGGACAAGCAAAAATATTTCGATTCATTTCGAATGGCCATACAGTTGTTGGCATGGTCAATTATAGTGGTTGGCATATGGCCAACCACTATATAGGATTTTCAACATTATCGATAGGTTACTGTCAATGAGGTTTTGAAATGGATTTGAATGAACTAAGAAATGTAAAATAGTGAAAAATTTCAACCATGCAGTCATTGGCCATATGACCAATAAATGTTTTAGAAATCAAATTCGAAGCCCTTAATTGGCATACGGTATAACATAGATTTTCACCATAAAAATCATTTTCCCGCCATTAAATAATTTGTCTTCAATGTTCTTTGAACTGATAAATCATTGAAAAATGTGAAAAATCTACTTACATTGGGAATTATATGACCTCGTACAACACTCGATATGAAAAGTTCTTGGTATATCTGACCACAGACTGAAGAACAGAGAGCACGAACTTATTCACAACGACGTCGTTATTTGAGGTTATACTTGGAAAACAGGGAAAGGTTACCCATGCCAACTGATGAAATTAAATTTCACTTATTTCTCACCAGATTATTATAAATTATGAAAAACTGAGGCTATGCCAATCACTACCCGGTGGCCAATGACTGTCTGCTTTACCTGGTGAGGTTCTGCTTGCCTATTTTATGGCACTGTCATTTTATGTCATAGATGAAATCCATACATCCATAATCACAGAATCATTCTTATTCTATACAATTGATTTATAAATAGGTCATACCTCATTACTGAATAACCAATAAAATTCCTGAATGCCAAAAATAAAACTAAAGCCCCTACAAAGGTTGTAGGTAGATTTAGATAAAGTAATAATAATTAGATTATAAAGAAAGAACATTATCCCAATTCATCATTCTCCCCTCGCTATTTAAATAAGAAAAGAAGAACAATCCTACATGTTGCTCCAATTGACTGGCCAAGCTCTGCAAGATTCAACTCTAGATAATAGTTTGTTGTGAATGAATGCATTATAATAATGTCTGACTAGAAATGAATGAATAGACGGACGACACGGCCTACTGAGACGCAGTTCCGTTCTGTCTCGGCTCTTCCACTCCCGTCCACTCTTGCTATGATTTTAATTAAATCATTTACTGTGTTTGTGTTTATCATGATACCCATCCGGTTTTTGTCACAAGTGACAGTGGCGCAGAAATATATCAAGATGAAGCTGAAAACAATCCTCAGTGTTTCGAAAAAAGTGGTGAATAAAGTATTGAGCAAATGATAAAAATTTCTAATAAACAGACTGCTTGATTTTTTTCTTATATGTTGGAGGATGACTTTCCGGGAATTTTGATACATTGTAGAATGTGTGGATTTTCATGGAGAGAAAAGATATTGAAAAAATACAATGAAAAAGTGAATTAGAAAAAAAATTTGAAAAAATAAACGTTAAGTATGAAGAATTTCGTTAGTTCAAATTTTCATTTTTAAGTACAGAAAACAAACTACAGAAAAATCTTTAAGGCACTCTAAAAGCGATGCTTGTGCCAAAGTAGCGATTCACATTGGATTTGAATCGCTGGAGATTAAATCCATCTGGAAAAACGTTCTCATGAAGTTTATTCTACATAAACGCAGTTATCCAGATGAAAAAGTTTTTGAACAGTGAAGTTCGGGGTGTACTGGGTTGAACCTCGAAACGATGAGCAGCCACAGTCAGTCGTGTATTTCTGATATGTATCGCTCTTGGTGGAATCAAATGTGCCAAGTCAATTGTACACCTCCCGTGAAAGTATCCATAAAAGAGAGATAAATCTCCATCTTTTTTCGATCTTCCAAACCATCAAGGTTGCAAGTTATATTCGGCAGATGGCTTTTTTCTGGATGGAATCCAGTAACGTCAGAATATATAATCCGATATGATTTCACTATGATCCGAAATATATGAGAAAGAACTAATAACATCAGATGAATTTCATCAGTTCTGACTTCCATTGTCTGATATTATATAAAATGATTTGAAATCCCTGAAATAACTGAAAAAAAAGAATTAAAAAATTATAGAAGCAGAATAAAAATGAATAGCTGAAAAACAAGTACGTCAAGCAAAAAATCTGAAATGAAATATAGTGAAGTAAAATACAAGTAAAAATGAAACAAATTGAAAACAATATAAATACAATAAAAATTAAAAAGTTTAGAGATTCCAAGCCAAGCTAATTCACGACGTTTCGATTGTTAGTATCCACAATCGTTTTCGGGTGATGACTGGACCGATTCCTCCGTAAGCTGACTATTTATAGATCATTTGAGTACATTCACTCACCTCTGCTTTCTTTTTTTCCACTTCACTGGTTTAGAGGGAGATGACCGTTTGGCGGGAGTTGGCCATTTTTCGCTCGATTATGGGTTTCCATATGTTGTGTATCTCTACGCTAGCTTGGCTGAATACATTGTTAAATATCACGTATGTGGCTTCTTTGAATTTCCTCCTAAACCGATGTTATGTTGATGGGTCCAAACATGCTATGATATTCCTGTTTTGCTGGTTTCCCCTCGCTGTGTATGTTTCTTGGGTAATGTGAATATACAATGTCCTCTTAGTTTCACCGATAAAGGATTTTGGATTTCCGATAATTTTCTGATGTAGGGAGGTGCAAGCACTAGTTGTGACGGTTTCTCTTCCTTGCGAAGCTCCTGCTGTCTTTTAGCCATAGTCTGTTCCATCATCGCTTTGGAGTAGTCATTTCATTGAAGATCATTTTTGATTATGTCTATTTCCTTCTCGAGACCTCCCTTCGTATTACAAAGTCCGAAAGCACACAAGAAACCTCGTGTCTGGTTGAGATACGTTGATGACATCTTCAGCGTAAGACCTTCCATCACTTTCACAATGGAGGGGCAAGCCTACAACGAATTGCCATTCTTAGAGGTATTGGTGACGAGGACCGACACAAAGTGGAAAACATCTGTATACCGAAAACCCACTCACACGGGACAGTATCTGAACCACGAATTCAACCACCATCAATCAACTAAAAGAGGAATCATCAAGACTCTATTAGACCGTGCTTTCGGGCTCTGTAATACGAAGGAAGGTCTCGAGAAG
>WOGN01006953.1:0-12127 GCA_015342105.1 Leptinotarsa texana | reverse complement strand
TAATCTAGCGCGGAGAGTGATTTTAGTGAATTGGGAATTCGATTATAAAGCCAGGCCACATTGTAAGAGAAGGATCCACGAAATAAAGTGGTTCTGTGACGGGGTGTAGTTCGTTGATTTCTGTATAATAAACTGAATGCAAATCTACTGAAGGGAACGGTTACATTGATTTCAATTACTGGGGATACACATTTATCATTTTCTTGCAATGAGAAGAAATAAAGTCATTCTAAACCACATTGAACGATTTGTTCAGCCTATTTCCCAAAAGGACAAGAAAAATTTTCTAAATAACTACAGACCAGTCGCTTTGCTATTGAACATCATGAAGAAAGCCGTGAACCATCACATCCATGAATATTTGCAAGTCTACAACACCTTGAGAGATCATCATTATGGCCTTCGGAAACAAAGATCGAGAAGCGACCTTCTCTCGTATGTCACCCATATTTGGAATAACGCACTCGTGAAAAATGTAGAGTCAAGAGTTGTTGCGCTTGATATTTCTGAGACCTTTGACCGTGTGTGGCATTCGAGTTTGCTGACCAAACTTCGATCCGATGGCTAGTTGGATTATTTTTCTGTATAGCTCTCCAGCTTCCTGACAGAAAATTTTCTTCAAGCCATGGTTGATGAATACCTCTCAAATACTTTTACCATCAACACTGGTGGTATATCAGCGACTTATTGGAAAAAACCGCGATCCAATTTATTGTTTTGCTGACGTCAGCATACTTGTTTCACCAATTCATTTGGATTTCCGGCTACGGAGGCACATCTTCGGCGGTAGCAGGTAGCAGCGAATTGGGATGAAAGTAACCAGGTTCGATTCAATGTCACCAAAATCCAGGCATCGGTGACCTACGAATTCACCCTTGATAAACACTTTTTCTATGAAGAACCGTCTCGTGTTTTATCGATTCGTAATCAATGGAAATTAATTACCTTCAATGTTTTCATTAAAATGTAGCAAGTCATTATATCATAGCTCAGCTCATGGATGTTCTAAAGATAGATAAAATTCAAATTGTGTTATGATAAATAATCTTGTTGTTTGCTGTCATAATCACTTATAATCGTCCTTGCAGGGAATGAAAGACTGGTTCGATTAATGAACGCTGTTTTCAAACACGACTGACATATCTTTACATGATCTTTTGATGAATGTGTGCTGCGATTTGAGCCGCACAAAATAGTTTTAAATAATATATATATTTATTGTGTACAGGGGAAGCTTATTGGATGTTTTCACGTGACTTTAAATATATAAGTATCATATATTACGTTTTGCATTATGTTTCACAACACGTTGATATTTTTAACAGAACTGTTAATATTTTATTTGCTCCTCATTTTTTAATAATAATTACGAAGAAAGTGGTGAAATTTTATTTATCTGAACTGAAGGGCTTATATTTTTTAGAAGTGATTAATTTTTGGGAAAGAAAGTTTTTGGCTTTCTACTACTCCATCTTGATATAAAAAAGAAGGATGAGAGAAGATAGTAGAAAGCCAAAAACTTTCTTTCCCAAAAATTATATGACCTTATATAACACTGAAAGAAACCACCTAAACGCTTGATAAAACAGGATTTTGATAACTACATAATTGGTTTCAATACCATTGATGTAGTTATCAATGGTATCAATCAATACCATGCTATTAAAACTGACACCAGCAAATTTTGGACGTATACAAAAAATAACAAAAAAAAATTATTCTCCGTCTACAGTCTTTGAATACAATAATATGAAAGTCAGTGGCGCTGAGATTCCAAATAGCTTTGGTGAATATTTTGAATCTGTATATTGCAAGCAAACGGCCCAATACAACAATACAATAGAAGGTTATATATAATAGTCGCAATATGTTACAAAATTTATAATAATTATGTCAACTGTCCCAAGTTACGTAGTTTGATGAACCAAAGAAACCCTATCAAAATTATAAGATCAACCCCTTTTTTCGAAATACTATTAGTCACCACGACTCATGGTACCCCAATCGTAACGATACTGAAAGTCGCAAAGAATACACTATTAATGTCCGAACTCAGCTTTGTCCAACCCCCTAGAGAATTTTTTACTGGTTTGAAAAATTATATATTAAGTGTCAATCAATAGCTTCTCTGTCATATTTTTCGATTAGTTACTTTTAAATTTTTTTCTTATTACATATGTATAGCTTTAGTTTCTTTTATTGTATACTGAATATTACTGGAGTTTTTTCCCAACACCAAATCGTTATTTTTACACCTCGATACGTGTTTCGGTCACCAAGTGATCATCTTCAAGAGGAAGATAAAACTTGTATTCTGGCTAAAATTGTATACTGTAAAAATTGTATACTGGCTATGAATTTACGATACATATATAACGATTTTATCATGTAATTAGGTTACACCTGTATGAGAATAAATAAATGAATAAATGAATTATTATAAACCAAAAGCAACGACTACTGAAAGAGGAATCATGAAACATTTTCGTTTTTTAAAAATCGAACAGTTTGTCATTTTACATTGAGCACAGCATATATTATATTTCCGGAAGTTAAAATTCTACACAATTCACGAGTATTATTTCACGATTCGAAACATTTTTGAATTATTTAAGAGGGTTCGAATTTAAAGAGTGTTCACTTTGTACAGACACATGAATATATTTAGAGGAATTGGTTATATAAGTCACGAAAGAAAGTGTAAATAAGAAGACTGGCAGAAACCTCTTTGGATTTCGCATAAATGAATATGATGATGAAGATGAGTCACACTGGTCTTGTTGAATATGCACGATATATTTTGATAGAAGACCAAACAATGGTTGACCTTTCATACTGGATGCTCTACAAAAATGATGAATTAATCAGTAAACCTGATTGATATGAGTCAGGGCAACTCAAATTGAAGACTATTTGTTACCTGTTAAGCTTTTGGTAAATTTATTATCTTCGTCAGGGCAACTAAAACAGATTACAAGATATTTTTTGTAATATATGGAACTAACGAAAAGTGAAACTATACGTTTTTAGGCTTCACTGCACTAAGAAGATTATATCTGATCCTTCTTGCCTCTAGCCTTTTCGATATGTGCAGTAATTCAAAGACAAGAGAGAATCAAATTATAGAGGCGGATTTTTAAAATTATTACCACAGAGTTATTGTTTATATATAGATTCGAAAGGTCACTAATTACGTGATTATCTGAGTTTCAACCCAAGTACAAGATCGTTCTGTCCTCAATTCAATTTCGAAACGATTCTAAACAATTTTTATTACCTAAACGCTTGCATTACCGTGCACAAAATGATAATTCGACATAAATATCTCATTAAAAGGATCATATGTGAAACCATTGTTTAGAATACAGGGTGTATTCAGCTTCAGGGAAAATTTCAAGTTCGTTATGCAAGATAAAACAGCTTGTTTGTCGGAGAGAGTAAATATTTGTCTAGGCGCGATAAGTGTTTCAATGTTGTCAATATAAAGTTTCTTTATTTGGGATTGGGATATAATTGTAAAGAAAAAAATTTTTCCTAATTTGTCTAGGTTTCGCAACATTTGGATTTTCTATTTTGATTTTCTGGACATTGCAGGTACAAATTGTAACAGTAAATAGATGAAATCAGTTACAACAATACAAACAGAACTACAATCATTAGACAATTGATTTTCTTTTCACTTCTTGAATAATGGACACAATGTAGGTATACATATTTTACGTATTAACGTCACCATTTGTTAAAGAGTTAATTGAATGAAGGGAATATGAAGATTGGTGTGAGGACAAACTTTTCTTCGATATTCATACTTTGTATATCATTAGGTCGTCAGAAGACTATTTTATAGGAGAAAGGGTGGCTAAATCCTTGTTTGGAATATAGAAAACAGAAAATGTACTGAACAAAATGGGGATAACTTACATATTAAAAAACTATGCATATGGAATGTGTTCTTTCAGTAACTCCATTTGTCAATGCCCCACGTTGGGCGCCTTTTTATATAGATGTTTCGACTACTGCATTGTCTCTTCATGTCGAGGCCATTAGGTTTAGGGTCACCAGGGGCTGCCCTCAAGGTGAGGTACCATCTCTCCTTCTGTAGTCGCTCCTGATGGATAGTCCGCTTGATGCCCTCAACAGAAGAGAAGTAGATCTGCAAGCTTACGCAGATGACCTTGTCATCTTGACAAGGTTCACGTCGGAAAGGGTTGCTTGTAATATCCTCCAAAGTACGATGATTGTCAGACCAATTATCACTTATGGTGCATTTGTCTGGTGGCCAAAGGATTTACAGAAAACGGTCTAGGCGAAGTTCTCTGGCTTACAGTGACAGGCCATCAATGCCACACCGTCAGCGGAAATATTAATAATAATAATAGGTCTTTATTCCCAGAATGATACAATAAATATGTGTGAACATTTACAGAAGCAGTTGGTTGTATCAACCTCTGATTTTCATCTTAGACCATCTTAAGAGCAGCCAGTTGTTGGTTCACAGATGGATCAAAAACACCTCCAGATTCTGGTGCCGGTGTTTTGATTCGCTGACCCAGGACAGAGATATCAACCTGCCTAATGCCCTATGCGACTGTATTTCAAGCGGAAATCTTTGCTATTGAATTGTGTGCGGGGAGATTGGTGGAATCCATATCACACAAGTACACAAGTCACTCCATTCACCCTTCGAAGTTCGAAACCAAGCAGTTGTTGAACTACAGTAGGGATGAACTGCGATATCTAACAGGCCTTCTCACAGGTCACTGTCCTCTGATTCATCATATGCAGAGACTCGGACTGTCGGAAAACAGTGTGTGTAGTCTCTGTTTGGAAAACAATGAAACAGCAGAGCACATACTTTGTTCCTGCCCCGCTGCGGTACGAATCAGGTTTTCAGAACTTGGCAGAGCCGCACTCTTACCATCTGAACTGAAAGATTAGTCACCATATAAACTAAGCAGCTTCGTTAAGGGGCTGTATTTATTTTGGTCGAGTCCGAATAGATGTGAGCCACAATAAAACGTTGCGTATTGCGGTGGGGGTCGAAAAAACCCATTCACTTTTGACTCAACCTAACCTTAACTGGATTGTATGGCCCCGAATAGAGGCTTTATATCTAACAAAATACCTTTGTTTCAATCGAATATCTGAATTTTAGTTGGAAAGCATGAACAATTTGTTTATTTCATATATTATATATATATTCACTGTTGACTAGTGGCTTAGAATTTTGTCGAAGAAAGAAAATGTTTTTGAGGAAAATTTATTTTCATTTTCTGAAGGTGAATAACCAATCACTGAAGTCTTTTCGAGAAAGGCATGTGTTATAGATTTCTATGAGATGTGGAATTGATATGGGCAAAAATGTTGGAGGCTTGTAACACACATACAAATGATTGTGTAAGAAAGACTACTTTGTGGATTGATTTGACTTTTTCCAAATTGTTTTCCTTTTTCACTTTTTGTTTTGAAATCTAAATAAATCCAACAGAACTTCTTCGTTCCACAGACAAAAATTGAAACAATGAGTTACACAAATCAACGATTGTAACTGACCAGAAACGATCAATCACCGATTTTATGACACACATTTCGAAATGAACCCAAAACGTGATCCCAGCCGAAGTGTTAACCTATAGAAAGTAAAGTGTGGGTATCGTTATTGCTGATCGGTATGGTTCCCATTTCAGATCACTTCTAAATTACGGTGATGTAAGCTAAGATGACTTTAGAAACCGCTCTGGCCAGCGAAAAGACAATTAAAATAACCATAGACAATAAACAGAGAAAGTCACCGTACCATTACTCTTAGCAGTCATTTACATAATTATTGATTGGTAAGTTTCGGTGTTTATTCTGACCATAACACAAGCAGTAATGAAATTATACATCACGATGGTATGCTGTTAATTTCCGTTCAGAGCGCCAGATAAAAACTGTTGTTATGCTTTATTAGAAGTGTCATGTATTGCATAAACTTTTCATTTTCATTATATTCCGTTTGGAACGGATAATCACTGTATTCAAACAACGCATAATGATTTGAAATACGGTTACGGCATAAGCTTTATTGCCTTATTCAACGATTGATTTGTAACATTCAGAAACACATGTTTACCTTTCTTTTGGTGTTCATCAGGCTTGAGTGTATGGATGTACCAGTTTAGATATTTATGCAAGCTGGGTATTCTGATCATCTCTTTTGCTTAACTGAAAATGTTGCAATTCGAAACGGGACCGATTTGTGTCTTCAAATGACGAAAACTATTATTAACATCAAATTTAATACTGAACGTAGAGGCAATAAAATGGGTGTTCCACAGGGCTCCGTATCTGGTACGATTTTTTTATTCTCTATGTAAACAGTTCGATTTGTGACGTTTAGACATAATTCAGTAGTTTCAGGATATGTTTGTCGGCAGTGCTCACATATTTAGGAAATATTTCAAAGATTAAAAGAAGATATCATGACTAAATGCGCTGTATGGAAGCAAAGGCCTACAAAACCTAGAGGGAGGCAGAGAAAGAAGATACCATGTGAACGACAGAAAAGAACCTGTCTTTCGCATTCTAGTACAAACTAGTTGGTGCAAAAAAATGTTTTCCGACTTTTTCCCAAAGCTGGTGTTTTTTGTTTGCATTATTCTCAAGATTTTTGACTTTTGGATGTGATATTTATTTTTCGATGTGTCTCCTTTTGGAGACACATTGCCAAATTCGGGGTACTTCAATGTTTTATTTTTTTCACGAGATGATTTTTCGGAAAAGACCTTGTCAAGAAATTTTAGCCCTTTGTAGACTCGAGACAAGTGTTCTAATGTTTATAAACTTGTTGAAACGTGAAAAGTAAATATTATTCATGACAATAATTGAACAATTAAAACACTATGAACTTTATTTAAAACGTGTTTTATTATTCAGGAGCTTCTTCAGTACCTTGAACTATTTTACAGTGCATTTTAACAAAATCTGAATCAGTTAATAATGATTGACTTTGGGTAAACAGGTAGACTTTATAAACAATAATTGCAAATTTTTATAAAAAAAATCAACAAGGGTGAATAATTGACCTTTTGGTGGTCATTCCACAGGGAATTTCTAGTCGTTTCTCTTATATAAATTTTTGGTCACTATCCAACTATTTGCTCGTAGACATCTGATTTTTTTTGTTCTTGCTATTGCTTGATTTGCTGTTTTTCACATGACTACCCAATATGTTACCAGTTTATATGCTGTTTAGTTGGTGACTTTTCAGTTTTTCTGATGAATTTTCGGTATTCAAGAAAAAATAATACAAGAAGGAACAGAAACTGAAGTACTCATCCTTACTAAATTCATTTTCAATTAAATTCGCTAGAATTGATTGTTATCGACCAATTATAGTATTGCAACTTTATTCTAGTCTACCCGTTCCTAGTGACTAACTTGTTCAATAATTAACATGAATAGTGTTATTAATTTCTATTCAAAACCTACATTGATTGAATTTTATGCAGTTGAACTTATTTTTGGTGATTGCTTGAGAAATAGTTTTGTTAACTTTGTCGTGACACTTTCTCGCACAACTATCACTTATCCACAGAAATGTTCGAATTCAGAGAAAAGAAGATCAATTTTCCTTTAAAAATATACATTTGGCATGTTACCATAATTCGCTTTAGACAGCTTCACTATCACCTTCTTTATTCATCTGAAATCCAATAGTACACCTCACTAATGCATTAGACTAATTTCCTGGGAATTCTTTCAACAAGGACATACCCTGCTCACCAAGAATTTAGTCAATGGTTGGGGTTGATTTCTAGAAGGAGAATCAGGTTACTGACTTCTTGGGATAATCAGATCAAGCTACAAATCTGGATATACCGTACAATTGTTGGATAGTCTTGGGGTTCAAATCAAACATTGTTTACTGATTCAACAATCGGTTATTAAAGTGCGAGGATCCAGTTGGGGAACTTGAAGAAGAAAGTAACTGACGATATTAAGAATGTTGAATAACAGATTTTCATTAGGTAGCTCAAAGAGATCTACGAAAAATATGCATTTTTTGAAGTGATAACTTCTTATGGGAGAGTGAATCGCTTCGTTACCTAACGCGTAACGGCGCCAGTTTGCATACGTCAGCGAAAGGCAGGCTCCTCCTTTCTCGTCGGACAGACGATCAGTGTTCAGTGTGCGTTAGGCATGTACTGTTGACAGTATTATAAAAATATAACCAGCAAGCACGTTAATTCTTTTATTATGTGGAATGAAGTTATTATTTATTCATGTTACATTATTTAGTATAATTTTACTATTCATTATATATGTTCATACATAAAATAATTATTAAAATATTTTATAAATAACCTTTTCACGTCCGTCGGTGGTCTGAGAGGTACAGTTTTTTTAGAACAGTAATTACATGGCAAGACTTTGAGAAAAATCAAAGGCACGAAAATTGAAATCATTTTCTATCATTCACAAATCTATGAATGATGAAAACTTGTAAATATTCAGAAAAGTCTCATTTCGCTTCAAAAGCCTCATTAGTAACACTTTCAGTGATCATTTGCTGTACTTATTTTGTGAGTGTAGGTACTTCTCTCATATGAATTATTCATTAGCCTCTGGTATGTATCGTTAATGAATGGTACGACATACATTGTGTGAGTTTTCATACAGATATCTTGTAAAAAATTACACAAACACTTGGCTTAAAAGCTAAAACACATAATAATAGTGTGAGAACGCATTGTGTGCGATACAAGTATTATTCTTACTTTCCATTTCGTTTAATAATTCCCATTTAATAGTTAGACATATTTATGGCGCTCATGCTGCTAATTACAGCGTTGGTAATTTACGAGTTTTATTCGGAAGCCTTTCAGGATGTATTTTTCAATGGTAATTATTTTCAAGGAAGATAAATCTCCAGCAGTCGAAGAAAAGTAGGAATGGAAAGGATTGTAAATGCAAAAAAAAGGAATTTATTTGGTTGGATATATAGGTTCTTCCAAAAGGGACTTTGACAATTGACATCTTGTTGAAGCTACGCCTGTCAAATTAGTTGCACGTGCCAATAATGAGTGATTTTTTGCTGGTATCTTTTTGGCAACACTGTTTTTGACAGAACATGCGTAAATCGTGTCTTGTGTCATTGTGAAACTTGTTCAGTTTGGTCTATAATTTAACCATGAATCGACTTACGAATGAACAACGCTTGCAAATTATTGAATGTTATTATCAAAATTCATGCTCGGTGCACTTCTTCCAATTTATGGGCAGTTTCGTCGACCTACTGAGGAAGCTATACGGAAGCTCGTGACTAAATTTTGAACCCAGTTTCATTATTGGACATTAAACCACCAACACGCATACGTAGAGTGAGGACCGAAAAAAAAATTGCGACTGTATCCGCCAGTGTTCGTGATGACCGTGAAATGTCGATTCGCCGCCGTTTGCATCAATTGGTTCTCTGTTACTCCACTGCGTGGAAAATTTTGCGACAGAATTTAGGTGTGAAACCTTATAAGATAAAACTGGTGCAAGAATTGAAGCTACACAACTTCCCACAACGTCTAACATTTGATGAATGGGCGCTGGCAAAGTTGGAGGAAGATCCACATTTTTATCGAAAAATTGTGTTCAGCGACTAGGATCATTTTTGGTTGAATGGATACGTTAACAAGCAAAATTGCCGCATCTGGAGTGAAGACCAGCCACAAGCATTGCAAGTGCAACCGATGCATCCCGAAAAAGTCACTGTTTGATGTGGATTATGGGTCGGTGGCATTATCGGGCCGTACTTTTTCAACGACGACAATGGCCAGAACGTTACTGTGAATGGCGAATGTGAATGGCCCAAAATAGAAGAATTGGACATGCCTGATATGTAGTTTCAACAAGACAGTGCCACATGTCACTTGGCACGCGGAAAAATAGCCCAATAAAGAGCCGCCTTCGGTGAACAGTTTATCTCACGTTTGGGGCCCGTCAATAGGCCGCCTAGATCGTGTAATTAAATTATATTGATCGTTCTATCGATTCCAATAAAGATTTCATAAATTTTTTTGGGTTGTTTTGAAAATCAAATCCCATGCCTCTTAAAAAATCACCCGTTAATAACATTGTTTTATCAAAAAGAGTGTTCTGTTCGGACAACGTACCGCGCGATTCTCCCTTTTTACGGGCGCCATCCTAACGTCCAACAGGAAGAAGCAACGTGCCGCACACCTCATGCCACATTGGATATTCTGCACAAGCGATTTGAGGGCATGGTCGTCTCACGTAGAAGTGATGTGAACTGGCCAATGAGATCTTGCGATATTTGACCCCGTTAGACTTTTTTGTGGGGCTTTCCTAAGTAGTAGGTGTATGCGAATAAGCCACAAATCACAGAGGTCCTCAAAGCCAAAATAACCTATGCCATCGGCCATTCAGCCTGATTTATGCGCTAGAGTCATTCAAAACTGGGCATTTCAGATGCATTCCACACATAATGGCTTCAATAGGTTTTATTTAAATTCGAAGATAGGAAGATCTTAATGTTTTCGAATTGATACTGCCAATGTTGATAAAATGAGGGATAACGACACAATTACAGAAGTATCAGGAATTGATGCCTGAATGAGGAATGAGTCTGAAGAGTGTATCGAGGAGAGATACATAAGTATGAAAGAATGAATATTTTGAAATGAAATTTCAAAACATGCATCTCTCCCAACGGAAAACTACTACTTCTCCATGTAATACCACGCTGGACATTGAATTATATGCAGGTAAATGGGTGCAAATTACAAAAAATGGCAAACAATCAAAAGAATACAGCTGAAATTTTAGCAGATGACCAAAAATCATCCTTAGAAAAACTGCTACAAATTTATGTTTCGAAACAATATTAAAATTTGACAAATATTACGGATCAGCTATTATTTTCCATCTAGTCAAAGCAGAAATTAGGGCAGATGTCATCATTTTCTTTCTTTACATCTCTGCTCTTTTTTTCAAATCAATGAATTTTTTTCTTATAGATTTGAAACCCTTCTTAGAATGGTAAAATTCTGTAAATACTCCTTGTTTAGGTTTGTTTCAATTCAGTCATTAACAAGTATTTTCATGATTGTGAATTTCGGCATTAATAATAATAATAATAATAATATTCCTTTATTTTATCATTTGAATGCACAAAAGTTATATAAATGATTAAAAAGTCAATAATTCAGATACATCGTTACATTGAACGAAAACATGTCAACAATTACAAATTCACGTATACATGTATATATAAGAAACATCAATAATATAGTTCAAATAAAAAATTATTATCGTCTATGAGATAACAACACTTACGAAGTAAGTTCTTTTTCAGCCTTGATTAAAAAATATGAACATTAAAGTTTGATTTTTTATGATCATCAAGAATATTATAGAGTTTACAACCAATACAATAAAAATTTCCTTGATACAGAGATGTGCGATGAAAATCAGGCTGCAAGAGATTTCTATGACGGGTGTTGTTATCTATTGCAAACTTATTTTTATTTTTATACATATAAGTGCAAGCTTTCAGTATATATAAACTGTAAACTGTTAATACACCAAGAGTTATAAAGTAATTACGAAAACTGGTTCTCATATCAATACTTTCTATAATTCGAATTGCGTATTTTTGACGAATGAAGATTCGATTCATACTGGAACTGTTTTCCCAATTCAGTGGCAGTCTAAATGTGCAAAGTGCAGCGTAAGCAAGGCATTTTTGCTGCAGTGGTCTTTCATATACTTTATGCTGTAGCAACTACTTATCAGCTTATTAGACAATAGTTCTATATGATTTGCCCATTGCAGATGTTTGTCGAAAATTACTTCCTCACCTCATCACTACAAGTTATGTGTTTTTCTGTATTTTTTAATAACACAGGTGATATTTGTTTGGAGCGCCCAAAAAATACTGTGACTGTTTCGTTGTGATTCAGTAACAGATAATTCTTTTCAGACCACCGAATGATATCTTCATAAATCTTCTCAGTTTTACTCATTAGCATGTCTATGCTTTTTTCAAAAGTTAGTAAATTGGTATCGTCTGCATAACACACTATTTTTATATCGTGGTTTATTTCCATTAGACTTGTTATATCATTTACAA
>WOGN01006951.1:0-12130 GCA_015342105.1 Leptinotarsa texana | reverse complement strand
GCTAACACTTATAATTCTGAAAATATGTTTTTTATTTTGATTTTCTTTTGAACAACCTATCAAGGAGGTTATGTATAGCGGCATCTGCCCGTGAATAGCTCTAGCAATAATTGATAGTTACGTACAGCGCCATCTGCCCGCGAATCAAGCAATAATACCGATAATTCTGTCAATAAAGATCCCGAGCTTGAGAGTTACAAACAAACATACATACATACATACATACCTACAAAAATTCCTTTATCGTTATTCTCTATATTCTTTTTATGGAGACTGAAAGAAAACTGAATTTTGAAACGAAAAACAATATTATTTGTTTCTTCTCTGAGTATTTGATGGAAATGGAACTCGGTCGATAAACCTTATTTTTACGGGTTCTTGGTACAATATTCATCTCGACAAGAAAATGGTATCCGAAATCTCCTTGTAGAGTGCTCTACAAATGATTATTGGGTTATATTTTGTGCTGGACGAAGGAACCAAATTTAGTAGAGTTAAGACAAAAATATAGATCTTTACTATCGATACTCTTTCGGTTGAACCGAAACACCTTTCAACTCCAAAATACTTAGATTTATAAAACTATAATAAATATATATTTGTGTGTTGCTCCAGTTTTTCCGTAGTCAAAAGTAATTTTTTTATTTGAAATAATTCACTACCTTCTTTAAGGAAGGAACAAACTAACGTAATCATTTTCATACAGCTATCATAAAAAGTTATATAGAAATATTGCTTGAATTTAACAGGAAGAGTTCTAGAGACTAAAATAATAGCATGTTTGACTAATTACAATTTCATATTTCCAGAAAGCATCCCCCTTAAAGCAAAGAACTTCACAATAAGAGAATTAAGGATAAACTGCTTGCCAATCCCAACGGGTCTAGATCCTTCTGGTCGGTAGCTAAAGCTGTTGATCAGAACTTTATAAAACTCACAATTCTACGACTAACACAAGCGGATGATTCAATTGCATCAACAGTCACAGAAAAAGCAAATCTACTAGCTGAACAACTTGCGTTCCACCCCACAGTCGATTTTTGAGGGGAAAGGCACCACCCATTATTCTCACACTAGAATTCACAGTACCAGAAACTACTTTTCCCCAGCGTCTTGTCAGGCGAATTTTGAAAGAGCTCAATATCAAGGCGTTTGGCCCTGACGATGTCCCGTCATCGTACTTAAAAAGTGCACAAATTAATTTGCACCAGTATTTTGCAGACTTTTCAAGTTATTTTATAAGAAAGGGGGTTTTCCTTCTTGTTGGAAGATTGCTCGCGTTCAGCCTATTCCCAAAAAAGCGCAAGAAAAAACTCCCAAATAACTATAGAGCAATGATATCAAAAATCATGGAGAAGGCGTAAACCACCATATCCTTGAATATTTGGAAGGCTTCAACATTTTGAGCGATAATTATTATGGCTTTGGGAAACAGAGATTACCAGGCGACATTCTATCGTATGTCACTCTTATTTGGAATAACGAAATCGAAAAACATGGAGAGTCGAAAGCTGTTCTGCTTGAAATTGCTAAGGCTTTTGACCGTGTGTGGCATGAGGGTTTGCTGACCAAACTTCGATGCTATGGCTTGTATAATTTTTGGGTATGTCACTTCAGCTTCCTGAGATAACGTTCCCTGCAAGTGACCGTCGATGAATATCTCTCGAATACTTTCACCATCATCGCTGGTGTTCCCCAGGGATCCATATTATCGTTTTTTATTGCTTTGCTGAAGACAGCACACGTCATTCCATTTGGATTCCAGGACATCGGCTACGGAGGCACATCTTCACCGACAGCAGGAGGTAGCATACTTTAATGAGGATCTAGAAGTGATTTGGAAATGGGGTGAAAGTAACCAGGTTCAATTGAATGCCACAAAAAAACAGGCATAGATTTTCTCCAAGAAGATAAATGTCTCCGAACCTTATATATTAATGTCAGGTTAGACAATTTCGCTTTCTGCTTCAAGTTTGTTGAGGAGTGAAATGGATACCAGTATGTCTTGGCACAATCATGTCTCTGGAATTGTAAAGGCTGCTTCTCGAAAGCTAGGAACACTGTTCCGAATCAGAAAACTGTACACAGCAACTTTTGATGCTATATGAAGCTCAGATCAGACCTTCTTTGGAGTATTGTTCTCTGTCCCCAAACATTCCTTGAAGTTGCTGGATTTTATCCAGAAAAGAGCCATCCGCCTGATTGGAGACGCGAACATCACGTGCAACCTTGATAGCCTAGAACATCGAAGATTTGTTTCTTTTCTATAGATACTTTTACGGGAAGTGTTCAAGTGACTTGCAGATTTTATTCCACCAAGAGCGGTATATATCAGAAATACGCGACGGACTATGGCTGCTCATCGTTTTGAGGTTCAACTCAGTAAACTTCCAACTCTACTGTTTAAAAACCCTTTCATCTGCAGAACTGCGTTTATGTGGAATAAACTTCTAGAGAACTTTTTTCAAATGGATTTAATCTACAGCGATTCAAATCCAATGTGAATCGCAAAGACACCGCTCTGAGAGCGCCTTGAGGATTTTCCTGGAGTGCTTGTGTTTTGTCTTAAAAAATGAAGAAACGATCAGTAGAGAAAGCCAACAACACCAAGTTCAAAAAAGGGAGTGAGGAAAAAGGCTATTTGATCCAAATCACAGAAGAGGTGGAAAGCTCCCTACTCAAAAAAATTAATGACTTGGACAATGGTATATAACAAATTCCAAAGAGTAAACTACTAGTTGTTCACCTAGAAAGACTAGTTCTCAATAACAATCATTATATCGAAATGAAAAACTTGAAGAGGAAAGCAATGTTACAATTATGGCAAGTGAGGGAATATACATATAACTCTTGAAGTTGACATAATTAGTTCGGCGAAGACGGTCGGCCGACCAATAAATCATAAATCACTTGGAGGGGCGAACAGAGGCGAGAAACGATTGGGGATCTGCTGTATAAGATACAGCAGAAATGACAAGCGGGGTAAGCCAGTGAAAAAAGAGAAATAATTTTTTTTTATCTTTTAATGAAAATATATTCAAATTGATATCGAATCATAATGTTTTAAAGTTGCATTTTGAAAGTAAAGCTGTCCTGTGTTCCATTTATGAAATAACTAGAGGGCTCATATTATATGGCAAATATAAACATAAATCAATGAAGACTGAATATCAGGCATTGTGACTGTGGAGTTAGGAATAGTTGGTCTTATTTGCGTTTATTTCATTCTTATTATATTACTAGTACTATGTTGCTGTATCGCTGCTGTTCCAATGTTTTAACAG
This sequence comes from Leptinotarsa texana, assembly GCA_015342105.1. Classification (NCBI taxonomy): domain Eukaryota; kingdom Metazoa; phylum Arthropoda; class Insecta; order Coleoptera; family Chrysomelidae; genus Leptinotarsa; species Leptinotarsa texana. Next base: position 8,846 of record WOGN01006951.1, on the reverse strand, counting down.
AATCAGAATCAACGAACTCAGGCGTGCGCAGCGTTATAGAACAGTGCTTTCAAAAAATTGTTCAACAGCGCCGTTTAGTGGCGAGTTACAAAAAAATTGATAGTCTAAAAACCTTCTCTGTGAAAAATTACTTACACATCTGAAGTTTCATCACGATCGGTTAAGCTATGTAGAAGTTTATCACTTACCAATCAACCAATTAGATTCCGAAGCGTTATAATACAATTTGTCACTGTAATAATACTGTTATTCTTACATAAAGCAATCGCAAGACAGAAAATATGAGGTTGTACAAAACACAACAAATTATTATTTTCAGAGCTGTTATTCTTTCTCTTTCTTCATTCGATTCCGTAATAGTGAAATATTGAAGCATGATTGCTACTTCCTGAGAGTTAGTTTATTTGTTCTTTATATTAAGTCGTGTTGAATTCAAAATAAAGAGAACAGTTTTATAATGATAATGTTTGAGTTTTATTTTTTGTCTCTGTCAATGAAGAAACATGAACACCTTTAGCTTTTTTGGAAATCTTAAGGGAGATAAAGTAATGGCAGTCCTTGCCCAATCCTAGCAAGCAAAAACTCCTGTGTGCATTGTTATAAATTTGCGACAATATAGCCAGCTTCGAGTTTGCCAAAAAATAGCACAACTGAACACTCACCTCCAAGTGTGCGGTTCATAGCCTTCCTTGCACTTGCTGCATTCTGTACAAGGCTGTCCGATGTCGGCTTCCTTGATTTGCACGCCCTGCAAATGACGAAAACAAAATATAAATTACGAAAACAACATACCACAGCTTGTTCAATAAGTGCTAAATATAAAACGTGACGAATACTGAACAGTCACACTAATTACTTGGACATGTAAGGAAATCAAATGAGTCAGTGTGAGAGTGTTTGTGAGACACTTTTTGAGTGGAAGTTGGTATGCAGAAACATTCATATTCGTCATTATACACCGTACTTTTATGGAGGCGATGTTAGTTAAATATTTCTTAGATAATCTAGAGGGATTTCATACAAGCTGAAATGAAAATCATTTCTGAGACGATATATTTCAAACATTTACGATGAGACAAGACAAGAATGACACCACGCAGTGTTTACGTAATTGACCTGTTTATAAAAACGAATATTTTTGAATCGAAACAACAATCTATGGTGAACTGGAGATATCCTCTTGAAATAAAGGAATGCAAAAGAACAACCAGAATTTGTATTGGCCATAGAATGTTCCGATAAGACCTTCGGTAAGACCGCTACGCACCGGCTTTAAAGAGCCTTTACGTGTAGCTACTGGCAATCTGGTTTGAATCTTTAACGTTCTTTTAATTTCGTTGCAAATTGAATAAATAACAGGAATCACGAATTGACTTCTGACTACTAATATCCCAAAGATATCATTTATTTGTCGAAAAAAAATAATATTATTTCTATGTCAGATACAAGTTTCAATATTATAATATTCAGATTCCAAAAGGATACTTTTTGTTGACACGAATAAACGTTTAATTATCCTAAAATAAAAATCATCAAATTATAAAACAACAACAAAAATTAATTGTTGCTCCGGGACGACTTCATTGATTCCAGTGGCGCATTTGCTTTTTCAGCTGCAGGAAAACCCTGAAAAACCTGCAGCACCACATTATCTGAAGGATAATGTAGTGCCATATGCCCTATATTATTTTGTCTGTCTTCCATCGCCTAATGGTTTTGCAGAATACTCAAACTTTTATAATATACGAGCTTATGATGTTATCATAGTGTCATACAATAATGTGGATAATTTTTTAATTAATGAAGAAAACTAATGGGATTTATGATGATTTTTTTTGTTCATGTGAATACAAAAATATCAGACAATGTGTAAAAACAAGAAGAAATCAATCTTTTATGTGTGTGTTTTCAAAATTTTATTTTTAAATACATATTCCTACCAAATTCTGAAAATTCGATTTTTATTATCATTTACAACCCTTTGATTTTGTTTTGCTGAATTTTCAGATTTTCATACATAAAATACCATTCGTCCTCTACAAAACTGGAAATAACTAATCGATATTTAACCACATTTAACCTATAATTCATCTATTTATTTAACCCACTTCAGCTCTAGAAATTATTCGAAATACATCCCACCTATACTGAACTGAGTAACGAAAGACTGGTGTATCGATTTATCATATTTTTTTATTAAGAATCAGTATCATAATAATATATAAGAATTTGTAGAAAATGGATTTTATATTATTACAACGCCAGCCCTGGCGAACACCAGGGCCGGATAAGTACTATTCTGATCATTCCCACTTTGATTTCAATTTAAGAGCCACCGGTAGACAGCTGTCGGTGTTGGTGGTTTGACCAATCAGCTACAACTGCATTGGTAAAAATTTAAGAAGCTTTCCTAGAATGTCATCGGAAAACGAATCTACATGTTTCTAGAAATGATATGAACTGGAAAAAGGTTAATGCAGTCAATTTGCTGGAAAATAATTCCATAAAATTCAAATTCTGATCATTCTCAACTTGATTCCAATTTGAGAGCCACCGGTAGACAGTTGTTTCAGTTTGTTGGGCATAGTCAGTACCGGGCAGAAGGTCCTCGTTTGAAGACAAAATGTGACCAATCGTCTTCCTTTCGTTCAGGTTGGAGCCTGGCTCCCTTACCCTTTCAACTGATGTTCTCAGAGGGACAAATGGGTCATGACTAAAGGTACGATGACGACATGAATGTTCTCAGAACATCAGTGCCGCTCTTCACGGTGTATCCCTACCTTGCTGGGGTGAGATGGATGAAAAAATTGATCATCTTTCGACGTAGGACATAGGGGCCTCATTCGACAGAGTGTCGGGGCCTTCTATATCGGGAGGGGTCGTCTACAGTATATTCCATAGCTTCCCTAACCAAGAACAGTACTTGATGAAAGCAAGCAAGACATAAGTAAAAACACCTATTGGTATGACACCCAAGTTAGCTTGCCAAGTTAGCTTGCCAAGTTTTTACGTTTTTACGTGCTGCCGATCAACTGACAACTGCATTGGCAAAAATTTGGGAAGCTTTCCTGGAATGTCATCGGAAAACAAATCCACATGTTTCTAGAAATGATATAAAAGCAAGAAAGGTTAATGCAGTCAAGCTGCCGGTGGCTCTTAAATTGAAATCAAATTGGGAATGATCAGAATGATCATCTTCATCTTTTGAATTTCATGAATTTATTTACCAGCAATTGTCTTCTGATAAGTGTCAGTCTATTAACCTACAGATGAGGTAAGTAGTAGTAGGTAAGAAAGAGGTTCTTCCTATTTGTTGGAAGATTGCTCGCGTTCAGTCTATTCCAAAAAATGGAAAGAAAAATCTTCCAAATAACTATAGAGCAGTCGCTTTGCTATCAATGTTATCAAAAATCATGGAGAAAGTCGTAAACCACCATATCCTCGAATATTCAGAAGGACTCTCAACATTTTGAGCCATCATCAATATGGCTTTCGGAAATAAAGATCAACAAACGACCTTCTATCGCATGTCACCCATATTTGGAAAAACGCAATCCAGAAACATAGGGAGTCAATAGCTGTTGCACTTGATATTTCTGAGGCCTTTGACCGTGTGTGTCATGATGGTTTGCTGGATTGTCGTATCATTTTTGTGTAAGGCTCTTCACCTTCCTCAGAGACCGTTTCCTGCAAGTGACCGTCGATGGATATCTCTCGCCATCAAGACTGGTGTTCTCCAACTCATTGGAAGAAACCAAGAATCCAATATATTGCTTTACTGACGACAGCACACTTGTCTCGTTCTCCTATGGAGGAATATCTTCACCGGCAGTAGGAGTACTTAGAAGTGATTTCAAATTTATGTGAAAGTAACTAGGTTCGATTCAATGCCACAAAAACTCAGGCATCGGTTTTCTCCAAGAACCGAATATAATAATGTCAGGTCAGACAAATCCGGCTCCTGCTTTGATAAGTTTGTTGAGTGTTAAAATGGACACCAATATGTCTTGACACAATCATGTCGCTGGAATTGCAAAGGCTGCTTCTCAAAAGCTTGGAACACTGTTCCGAACCAGAAAACTGAACACACTTCAGCAACTTTTGATGCTTTATAAAGCTCAGATCAGACCTTTTTTGGAGTTTTGTTCTCATGTGAAAAAGCTCTATCCCCTAACATACCCTGAAGTTACTGGATTCCATCCAGAAAAAAGCCCCACCTGATTAGAGACGCGAACTTCACGTGCAACCTTGATAGCCTGTAACATCAAAGAAAGGGTTGGAGATTTGTCTCTTTTCTATAAATACTTTCACAGAGAGTGACTTGGCACATTTAATTCCACCAAGAGCGGTGCATATCAGAAATATGTGATGGACTGTGGCTGCTCATGGTTTTGAGGTTCAACTCAGTATACCACTGTTTAAGAACTCTTTCATCTGGAGAACTGCGTTTATGTGAAATAAACTTCCCACTTAAGGACAGCTTTTACAAAATTTACAGTTACAACTGGAACAAGAACTAAATTAAATCATTCAATAACCGGTAGAGAATTTCAAATCATAATAACAAAAAAAAAAACAATCAATGGAAAGAAAACATAAAAACATGTATAATGGAATAACATGTATGAATAGTGAGGAATGAATTTTCACATTTTTCATAAACATCACAAAGTGAAAAGAATATGTTTTGTTTCCCTTCTGAATACTCCAATAGGGGTTGAAAATAGATCAGTTTTTTAGGTAGTTTGAGAGTCTATATATAAAAAAGCAAGAGTGGTAGGTTATACGGTCCTCCAAAGATAACAACAAAAATATGTGAAGTAATAAGTTATGACCTAAACCTTGTTCGGGATAAATTCCATAAAGTCTGTATACAATACACGCGCGTTCTCACATATGAGGTAAAAAGAGCAATTGGGCTATCTCCATTTTCGAAGTCTTTACAGTTTGTGAAAATCAAGCCAAGCATTTTTTTTCGCTGCCGATGGGATTGGTATCATGTGCGATTATTAGTTCAATTTGGAGTCAACATTATTTCCAAGATCTTTTGTTACATAATACCGACACAAAATAATTTAATTTATTGAGTAAGTGTATTCCACTGGTTTGATTTTTGAAACATATGTAGTGTAATGACATTTCTATATATTTAGGGGTGATTTATTTGTTTCACACCAAGAAACTAAACAGTTAATATCCTTTTGAAGTAATTTACAGTCCCAAGTCATCAGCAAATAAAAAAATGCTGCTCATTATATTTTCATCTATGTCATTCACAAATAATGAAAAGAGAACAGGGGCTGAATTGCTTCCTTTCTGGTTGAAATGTAAGTTTAAGTTTCATGACCACGGTACATACTCAACATATTGTGATCGATTACTAAAGTATGATTGAAAGAAGTTTGGTAGGTTCGTATCAAAGCCAGGATTATTTGATATTAGTATTTTATAGTGCATTTTGTTAAAAGACTGATCATCAATAGCATTGCTCATAGTTTGTGTAAGGCACATCAGATTGGTGATGCTTGATCTATTAGATACGAAGCCGTGTTGCACGAGTAATATTTTATTAATATTTATATTGGGAAATATATTATTATATGTGAAGATTTCAAAAGCTTTTGCAAAGTTCACAATATTGTGATAGGAAGATAATTTTTTATTTAATTGATAGGTCCAGATTTAAATATTGGGCATATTTTTGAGCTTTTACAAACGTCGGGAAATGTACAAGTATTCAATTCTCTGTTATATATTATTTGTAGCGGTTTCGCGAACACGTAAGCACAATATTTTACAAAAAAAACTAGGGATATTATTATAGTCACAGGTATAATTGGGCTTAAGTTTTTTCGGAGCAATCTGAACGTCGTCGAAATGTAGTTGGTGTATTCGAAGTTGGTGTATCCTTCATCAATGGCGATACTATCAATTGGGGTAGTATAAACACTGCTAAAGCAATCTTCCAATGCACTTCAATACTTGAAGGGTTTTCACATTCTATGTCATCCACATAAAGTATTCCATGAATCCTAGAAGCCCCTTTTTTACTTTGTATGCATGGCCAGAACTTCAAGTTTAATGTTTTCAGTTTTTTGAGAATTAAATTCATCGTTTTGAATTTTTATAGTATCTTTACTGAACCAAGGTGGGTACTTTATAACAAAATTAGGAGTTTTTGGAACGTATAGGTCAAGTATGGAGTTAATCACAGCTTCACTGACATCAGAGTAGGTTTCCAGGAAGTCCCAGTTCTAGTCCCAGTATAGCCCAATATCTATGCTAAGGACCCTATCGAAAATAATCGAAAAACTTGTAAGGATTCGCGTCATGGCCTTCATGGAGCGCCACAACCTATTAAATCGAAATCAATTCGGTTGTCGAAGCAATAGAAGTAGATATGATGCAATGTTCAAACTTTTGGAACACTATTGGTCAAATAAACGACGGAAGTATAGTCGCAGCAGCATTCTGTGACTCAACAAAAGTTTTTGACTGCGTGAATCACAGAATATTGTTGCAAAAATTTAAATATTACGGATTCAGATGATGTGCCTTCAATTGATTCCAGTCCTATCTAGAGAACCGCACACAAAAAGTGTTCATCGAACAAGAAACATCGGAATACGGGTACATTAACTGCGGCGTTCCACAGGGGTCAGTTTTGACTCCAGTTCTCTTTTTGTTACACTTGAATGATCTGGCGCTTCTTAATGTTCAAGGAAAATTCACCCTTTTTGCTAATGATACCACCATCTTGTGGCACGAAAAAGATTCTTCAACATTAAAGGAAACAATGCAGCATGACTTAGTAAAGATAAAGAAATGGTGCAACTGAAATTCGCTCGCCTTAAATATTAATAAGACCAAATTACTCACGTTCAAGGGTGACATAACAGGTATAACTATTGGTCATGACCTACTAGAACGTTAACACCACACAAAATGCCTAGGCTTAATTATTGACATCGAGCTAAAATTTGATGATCACATCTAGTTTCTTAGTGAAAAACTGACCTTGTAGTGTTATGCCGTAAAAATGGCTACAAGCCAGATTTGTTCAGAAACAGCTACAACAATATTACAGAAGAGGGCATTACAATTTCTATATAAGGTATCTCGCAAACATGGCTGCAAACCGCTTTTCATCTCTCAGATAATACTCACTCTACCTTCTTTACTAATTATAGAAAGCGTGAGCTTAGTGTTCAAATATCGCGAAAACTTAGATAATCCCCAATTATATCATAGAACACGTAGGACATATAATCTCAATCTAACTCTACCTATACCTTCCTCGAACCTGATCAGAAAATCAATTATATACGAAGGCATAAAAGCGTATCAGAAATGGAGTCGTATTCCCTGTAAATACTTCATTTATTTATTGCAAAGCGCCTTCGGCATTTACGCCATCATCAGTGCGATACTTGTCAAGTATATACAAGAAGATCCTGTAGAATCAAAGTACAGAACCTTAGTACAACACTACTCTGAGTAGACAACATTACATATTGATATTTTGTTTAAAAATGATAAAATTATTTCCAACGTGCTCGATGAAGAGGAATAGGAAGACTTCCTTTTCCTCCCCGTACTTTCCTCCTCTAAAAACGACTCCATTCCTGATTTATCAGTCACGTGTATGCAGCTTTGACAAATCTCATAAAAACATATATATCCACCTACTCTTACGCCTGAAGACTATTCACTCTTTCAAAAATTTTCGAAAGTCTGTTAAAGATGCACTAATTGATGGAGCTTATTATAGTTTGGAGGAGTACTATTCTGAGACATGGTAGAGTATTTCTGTAGTACTTACATTTCGTTTCTTTATATGACTCGACTTTATAGATCGAGTCAAACTTATTTATTTTACATGTATTTTTATTTGCCTTATATGTTACATACAAACTGACTTTAATAATTGAGCGATATTGTTTATTTCAATTGTACTTTCTACGACTTATAATTTTTATCATATGTACAAATTGACTCCATAGGTTGAATGAAATTTTGTCAACAAGGTATTTTCTCATGACAATAAAGTATATTCTCTCTCATACTCATGAAGTACTCGTACAGAACCGCAAGTAATAAAAATAGTTTTATTATATTGATCACACACAACATATCTTCGATACTTTTATCGTTGTTCTATCTAATAAATTTGGTGAAACGTCAAGGGTAACATCCTTATGGTATCGAATACGAATATATAGCTAAAAAATGAAGGTATGCCACATAGAACCCGATACGCATTAATTGATTTAATTTCGTCAAATGTAATGTAATAATGAAAATATTTTCTGGCGCATTTCCGTCGTCCTTGACTGTACTTGAAATATAGAAAGACCGTTTTATGAAGAATCGTACGTGTGCACTTCTATTGTTGTCTGGGTTCCGAGTGAGATAAAAAAAATGGAGAAAGAATTCAACTTTACACAAGGCAGTTTATTCACTATCTCTGAGGAAATTACAAATCGGTTTGGAATTCAGTTCGTTCGGTTGGCGACTTCAAAAACGCTTCGTTCTAAAAAAATTGTGTGCAGCCAAGCGAAATTATTAGTGAACTTGCGAAACGGATATGTATTTTTATCAGAAACTGTTCATTGATGTGGTGTAATACTGTTTGGTAATAATTCCAATAATTTTCCAATGAAGCAACTTACATCAGGCTTATTTCATCGGTTCGGACTTCCATTGTCTAATTTAATATAAATTGATTTGAAAACCCTGAAAAACAATTACAAAATTAATAAGGTTAACCGAAAATAACAATTTTATTAAACAAAAACAAAAAAATTAACATACAAGCTATAACCAAACAAATAAAATTAAAATAT